>JAQFYE010001697.1:0-21394 GCA_034694305.1 Protaphorura glebata | reverse complement strand
AGTACATGCGGGCTAGTCTGGAGACAGATGGACTAGCCTGTATGCACTCGGACTGGATATACACATGGGCTACAACATATACATTTAATTAAATCTGACGAAATCTTCAGTTTCAGTATTGCGTATCGCATAGTATCATATAGTGTATCATAATTATCAGGAATGCTCGACAAGCAATTCCTTCTGGTTAGTCTTTACAACAGAACCGTTATTCCATTTATTTTCTAGTTAAATGATGTGCTTCGGATAATCTTCTGAAAAGATAAAGGCACTGAAAAATAAATTGGGGCGGACAACAGAGGAGCAATTTATTTTATTTTGACATATCTTTATCCACTCTTTTGGCTTCAGTGTGGGTTTGGATAGAAAATCCCCTAGCTTAGAAATCCCCCGCTCAGGAAATGCGAAATCCAAGAAGAAACTAGTTATTTGTAGATGAACTTACTCTCTTTTTTTTACTCTTGAGTAAAAAGAAAATTTGGATTTGGTTATTTATTCAGAAGGCTAGAGCTTATTCTTTCCAGTAGTGTGGACTTTCACTTTCAAACTTATGTTATATTGTAATATAGTGCGAAGAGAAGTTTTCATCAGAGTAGTCAAAGCATCGTTTCTGGTCATCGTGCTAGTACGGAAGTGCACTCACCCATATGTGTTAGTATTAATGCACTACTTTGGTTGTTCAGACACGGATGCTTTGGATGGATCATTACATTCCAGCTTTATGCTAGACGGACTTGAATTAAATTCATTTCTGTCACGATTAAACCAACACACAAACCAGTACAGTAAAGTTTAATTTAAGATATCTTTCTAATCTCTTGTTACATAATCTTTATGAACTTGGAGTCCCATTCAAACTTCTCAAGAATATTTATATTAACTTTCTAAATTAAATTTTCGTGCTACGGAAGTGAGATCAGTTAAGAATCGCTTGGTTGGTTCATATATCCGAAAAGTATTATGACTATGACCAAACCCGAATGATACCATTACTTAATAATAAAAATATATGGAAAAGTCAAGTGAGCATGAACGAAGAATAAAAAATAAAGTAAAGAAAACTCGAAGCACTCTAATTCAAGGATTTCAAAATCCGTAATACAATTTGCTTTACCCCGTCCTGCGCTACAAAAATTTATTAATTCCAAATTATGCTAATAACCAACTTTCAGTCCGAAATTACATCTTAACTGCGAGCGCCGTATAAATGACATTTGTACGACATTGTACATTCAGGGTGACCATCCGTCCCGGTTTTTCCGGGATCGTCCCGGTTTTGAGTGCTTGTCCCGGCGTCCCGAAAAAGTCCCGGTTTTGGAAATTATGTCCCGAGAATCCCGGTTTTTAGTATATTTTGCCCAAACATAGTGCAATATTCAAAAAATCTCGGCCCTTCGGGCCGATTATCAATGTTATACTCCAACTTATGTGGCGAATTGTCCATATTTTACGTTGTGTTGTCAAGGAAAGTAAAAAATCTCGGCCCTTGGGGCCAATTTTCAATTTGAATTTGAATTATGTGTACAAAGAATTGGTACAAAAATGAATTCTGTGTAGAGAGAATTGGTTTAAAAATGAATTCTGTGTAGAGAGAACTAGTTCAAAAATGAATTCTGTGTAGAGAGAATGACACTTTTTGGGTGTCCCGGTTTTCGAATTTTCAAAAATGGTCAGCCTGTGTACATTCCATGGGGTGCTAGGCGTTTTGACTGACGTGCATCGTGAAATATTAATATATGTAATATTATACTTATTAGAAATCTTTCGTTGGCAGAATGCAACCATGAATGTTAATGTTGGATTGTTGGATGATCATAATAATCCAACACCGTTTTCAAACGTAAATTTTAACATCTTCATGTTACTAATACTAACATTAAATTCCACGTTTCAAATGAGACGATTTTGCTAATTTAAACTACAATAAACTTTAAAGCGGTGAAAGGCCGATAAATCTTTCCTGTGAGGGTAGTTATAGTTATACATTTTTGCTGAGAATTTATTGCTGATATTGCTCTTCCTGAGCAATAATTCCGAGATTGCTAAAACCGATTGCGGAGCGCAATGCAATCGAGAACCACAATAATTTTGTGTACGACGTACCGACGTACGATTGTGAAAATGTGAAATTGATTGATCAGCAAAAAAACACGACTGCGCATGCGACACTCGTAAAATCACCCGTACTTTTCAAAAACTGACTAGACTTCAAAAATAAGGTAATTTTCAAATAAAGATTATTATTATTTTTTAGTTCAGTTTTATTTATTCAGCAGTAGTGATTCATATTTGCTTTCGTCGTGGTTAGAAGAGGACTTCCGTTATCCGTTCTGACAGGAAAAGATTTCCAACCAATTTTCGGATTTGGAGAGTGCATATGCAGAGGCTGAGAATCTAATTTTGCAAGAAAAATAGTTCCGTAAGTTCCGTGGAGTTTTCGTAAAATATTTATTGCAATTTGCAAATTCGCAATGCATTCAACATTGGTGATGAAATTCACTTTGGGGACGTACTGTACACTTTTGCTCGTAAACTTTCGAGTTTCGACCCACACTTCCTGTAGTCCAGTTAGGGCACAGGATGAGTCGGAAGAAACATAATAATGCATAAAAATATAGCAAAAGGGCCATGACTTTAAAAACAATTATTTTGGATAATATTTGTTTCTGTCGAAAATTCGTCTTTTAAGTTTTTCATGTCGATCATTTCATGGCTTCCAATGTTCTCTATTCAGATTCTCTACAAAATGATATCATTTTGTAGAGAATCTGAATAGAGAACATTGGAAGCCATGTATTTCGCTTCAATATCCGATGCCCGTTGTGGCACTGACGAGCGCTTTAGTGAGGATCGACATGAAAAACTTAAAAGACGAATTTTCGACAGAAACAAATATTATCCAAAATAATTGTTTTTAAAGCCATGGACCTTTTGCTATATTTTTATGCAGCTTTCGAAATATTTGTTCTGGTGGTTTCGAGTAAGTTGATTTTCACTTCAAATTGAAATACCACTGAAAACCTCCAAATGCGTCTCCAGTTTATTTTATGAAGAATGTTTTGATCCTTTGAGCATGCATGCGCGTTTGTATTCAATGGCTGGTCCCGCATATATAACCATCGCATTACCGACACAAACAGGGTGCTCTGGAGTAATTTCCAGGTGTACAAGGTGGGTCAGCACTAACAGCCCTTGGTAACCATCCCTCTTATGAAAATGTTTACCCTGAAGGAAAACAAAAACAAGTCGAATAAAAGTTCTCAGTATTTGAGTTTTTTAATATATTTTCTAGTTCCGGAATATCCACAGACGGGGGATCGCTCAGTCTTGCTAAAAACACCGACGTATCAACCTAAAATGGCTTTCACTTTCAGTCGTTTTGATGTTGGTTCAATGTGTCGAAAGACATTGGAATTTAAGAACGTTGTTTTGGCCAAACCGATGACTGGCCACATTTTCGATCATTTTTCTTCTGATCCAAACCGACGTCATTACCACGTTAAAAAAATGGCTCTACCCAAGATTGTGCTAAAGGTAGGCGTACATTATAATACTGAAATCATTCTGCTAGCGATCCTCCTTGAAAATTACTACGAAATTAATTACGGTTTTTATAATTCCAAAGCCTAAGAGAATCTCGAAAGCTAAGTATGGAGGTCGTCACATGGTTGCACTTCTTCCGGGCAGTGGGATTGGACCAGAGCTCATGGGTTATGTCCTAGAAGTATTCAGGTTAGATAAATGATTCATCCTCAAACCGATTTCGTCGAAATTGCTCTAGTGCCAAAATTACTAATTGGAATTTATTACTGGTGATAGATACGCTGGGGTTCCAGTTGACTTTGAAGAAGTACTTATTAATGCAGAGTCGGATGATAACGTGGAATTAGAAAATGCCATCCTCGCTATTAAACGGAACGGTGTTGCTTTGAAAGGTATGGAGTTTCTGGTCAATTCGTATATTTTTTGGTCAAACGAAAACATTATTGACTCTGCCCGTCAAAATGGTGAAGGTAAAAACGCAGCAAGGAGTTATCATTTCGTAATTAGTAGGGTCGGTTTCCGTTGGACTCACAATATCGCTTTCTCCACTTGTGTTATTTCCTACTACTAGGGGAACCTTCTTGACTAAATGGAAACAAACCCAGAAAAGTAGCTATTGTGTTTGGTTATGAATTGGCGCGAATATAATTTAAGTGTGTATTAAAACTTTTTTGAACTCAGGAAACATCGAAACGAACAGTTTACGGAAGGAAATTATATCCAGGAATGTGGCTATCAGGAATGAGTTGGATCTTTTCGTCAATGTCCTGCATTGCCATTCTTACCCGGGCGTTGAGTGCAGACAGAAAGACATCAACATTTTTATCATTAGACAGAACACAGAGGGCGAATATGCAATGCTGGAGCATGAAGTACAGTTCGCATTTTAATTTTGTTTCTCATTCCGAAAAATATTACAAATTTTCTTCAACTGTTTTCTGTAGGTAGGTACTCCAGGAATCATTGAGTGTATGAAGGTGGTGACGAGGAAAAATGCCATTCGTCTCTCCACCTATGCATTTGAATTTGCTCGACAGAACGGTCGGACCAAAGTGTGCACTGTCCACAAAGCTAACATTATGTAATGTGAATCAATTAAAATATTTAGGTATAATGTTACAAAATACAAACGTGTATTTGCAATGTCAGGAAGCAATCCGACGGAACTTTCCTTGAAGTAAGCAAGGAGATTGCCAAACGCTATCCAGAGATCCAACACAGTGACATGATTATTGACAATTGTTGCATGCAATTGGTGTCTAATCCTCACCAATTCGACGTCATTCTTACGACAAATTTGTACGGCTCGATTGTCTCGAATGTAATCTGTGGAATGCTTGGAGGTGCTGGACTACTCTCTGGATCCAACTATGGAGATGAGGTGAACTTCACATAATGAAACTTTAAATTTGGTCAACAAAAATATTGAATTTTACTTCCCCAGTACGCAGTTTTTGAAACCGGAACCAGAAACACTGGCTCAGCAATAGCTGGAAAGAACATTGCAAATCCCATCTCGATGATGAATGCCAGTGTTGATTTACTTCGCCATTTACAGTTAACAAAGCACTCTAAAATGCTTCAAGCTGCGATTGACAAAACAGTCAATATTGATCGTATTCATACTCCAGGTAATTAAAGATATGCTCTAGAAATCGGATAGGAGGTCCCACTATCTACAGGGTCACGCATAACCTTTGCCCCCCCCTTCGGAAGCCTAATCTGGGGAGCTGGACAAAAAGTGAGATATGCATTTTGTAGAGAATCTTATTGCGGATCTAGGGAGCCCTTCAGATTGAGAATCCGTTGCGGGTAGAGTCGCTGACAAGCGTTTAAGTAAAAAAAATCGCATGAAAAACCCCCAAAAGTTAGGTTTTCTGTTACAAAACATGCCCAAAATAATTTTTTTTTTTAAAATCCGTCGATGCCACCTTTTTTGCAATAACTTTTTGCAATTTTTAAAATTTTGTTGGACCAGCTTGGAAAGTCGATTTTTCGTTCCTACTGCATTTTGGTACTAAAAATCAGAATTTTCCTTCCAAATGCCTTGGCAGCGAAGCATTCACATTTTGTGCTGCTCCCCCAGATCGGGCTGGCGAGGGGAGTGGGCAAAGGTTATTATGCGGGTTATGCGCGACCCTGTACAATAAATGTTAAAATATTTATATTTCATGAATTTTAGATTTGGGTGGACAAGCTACAAGTACGGATGTCATGAAAAACATCATTGAATTTGTGCGAGAAAACCATTCGGATCCATTTGGCACTGTCCCAACATTTGATTGAAATGTACAAAATATTAAATACCATATATGGTATACCGGAAGTTATACAAATTATTGATAGTTGGTTGGTCAGTCCTAATGCCAATTTCATACTTATGCTGATTCATTAAAATTTGATTTCAATATTTTCAGTTTTAATTGATTTCGCAAGATCCAACGATCGCTAGCTGTGATGTGAATTTTCGTAGTCATTATGTGTTTGGTTGCCGTTACAATTTTCGAATCATTATATTCAAATTTTACTGTGTCCGAAAGTCTTGAACTTCCTGGACAGATTTAAATTTAATTGATTATTTATGGGCTATTCTCAGGGATTTAGTCCTGTGAATTTGAAACAAAACCCCACTTCCATCCAACCGCAAAAGATTCTCTAATTGACAGATTTTACAAAACTTGGAAAAATTTTCAAATGGACACATTTCAATTCGGTTCCACCATTACCACAACGAATTTGAAATTTACAAGACTCCGGTGGTGGACCCACTAAATATCAGTGAATATGAAAATATACTTAGTTTTGACTGATATTTTTAGGCATTTTTAAACTGAAAGTTTGCTCGATAAAAGTGTGTCACCCTATACGTGCTGGTGGTGATAAAATAAATGGATCAATAATATTTGACATGGGAAACGAGGTGTGAATTATTCATATTCGTATTATGTATTACAATAATTCGTGAGTGAGGATCTAATTTTTAGAAGGTTGTGTTTCTCAATATAAGGTAAGCATCCGACTTGCATCAGAATCTAAAAATTTGATACCACTTCATGGAAATCCTGTGCTTGAAACGAAATACAGGAATTGTGAAAGTTTGTACAGCCTAAGAATTTCTACTGCAGTACATATGAGAAATTGCAAAACGGAAACGAAAATAACCTTTATATTCTTCCACCAAATAGACTATCGATAGAACATAAAAGGTTTAGAGTTCAGTCCACTTCTATTCCGCCCGACTCCTGAATGATCTGATTCTTACATACTACTACGATGTCGAACTTAACCACCCAAGAACTTGTCCAGACAGCACATTTTGTTGTTAGTATGAATTATTCATATTGCTTGTAATGCATAACATTCATAACCACCACAATATTTCTGCTCCAGAAGCGAAACTGAAAACGGATTTCGTCGTAATATTAATCTGCATTTTGAATACAGTCGTCGTCACGCTCTAGAAATCGCACAACAAATGTAGTAGAATCTTGGAAATGCGTCGCCAATATTTAAATGTAATCATAAAACATATTTTTAGCTACAAGCGGGGGTGCAAGAGAACAAAGTTAGAATAGGTATGATGTTTTATTCAGAATTTTCACTGAAAGGCATAAATTTGAATTCAGATCTCATCATGCGTTAATTTGATTTGCAAATATCTAAGACTATTTCAAGCAGATTTTGTTGTAGAGGAAGTGCTCTTTAATTCATATCAGGCACGGTTTAAAAACTACAAACCTAGCGTGTTAATATTCTATATAAATTAAATATAATCAGCTATTAAATATATAATTCCCATTGTGATGACGGTTTGGTTCGTATAGTTTTTGCGGCTTTCGCACTGAAAAAATGGCTTACAAAAAAGATATTAACAACCTAATCAAAATAAGTGTCATTATTAGAATTTTCAATAAAAAACTAAGAGTAACGCAGGCATGAACCATGAATCATTCTAATTGACGACACATTGCTCTGTTTTACGGTGCACTAAAAGTTTACCTAATTTGAGTATTCATAGCTGTAATTAACTAAGAAAAATTCCTGTAGAAGTTTCTAGTCTAATTTAAAGTCTTAAACACTTTGGAATCATTTAATGAAGTTTAATGGCTATTCCCATCACCACATAACATAATAGCATGCCTGCGGTCCTGAGAATTGCGGTTATTCCGAGATGGGGTGAAAGTAAAAGTGTCAAAATGTACTAAACCCTAGTTTTTACTAATTTCTCTATTCTCTGACAAGGAAACGTTAGTTTTCTATGTAAATTAACTGGCAGGTAACATTTTGGCTGACTAGTTTAAGCACTCCAACTATTCCAATTGTATTTTACTGGAACGTGCACCAAAGTGCGAATGATGGCTTGTAATGAAGAATGCTAAATTTAATCTGCCGTTGAGACATATGTACATATTCGTACCTTTGACACTCAAATGTTCTGAGATTTACTAACATGTAAGGTGGTTTCCTTGCGTAGTTATTACTTCACCTAATGTCGACTGTTTTTTTACGAGTACAAAAATTTAAAGACCCAAGATGATTTTTTTCAATAAAGAAATGATGGCATGATCATCCTTCCCTCACACTCGAAGAAAGTCGCTGAAAATGATCATAATCCTAGTTCATGAGAAGAAATTGAGTCACACGCAACCACAGACTTGACTGACAGATTCCAAGAAATGATATTCCAATTTTCTTCATATCACTCAAGTCATGCATTCCTCGGATTCCTCTTGCACTTCAACTTTAGAATTCCTGAGGGATTTTGAGTCTGGAATCTTTTGCTCCAGAAAAAAGTAGAACAGGACGTACAGCGTCTTTGGCGCCATTCATTGTCAGCAAGCCTTATGCACAAGGTCGTCCAAAATCCATAAATCCAAATTTCGTGTAAGCTTTCTTTGCAAAAAGACTCAATACTCAAATTAAGAAAGCGCACATCCGGTGTCGTAGCCCTTCTACAAAAAACCTAGAAAATAATAAAAATGACGGTAATTTCTAGTGTGCTTAGGCAGAAAAATGATGAGTAATTCGAGTTTACGGACTTTCATAATTCATAACGGAATTTTGACGTGTTCAGGGGCATGGAAGTAAACTTACTCTGTGCTTTTAGTAAAAATTTGTTACCTAACTTCGGTATTAGTTTTTTACTATTATAAAGGGAAGGCACAGGGTGAAAAATATGTGTTAACCTCTTCAGTGCAGACGAATCTGCTGTCGGATTAAGTGCACGAACGATATTCAATGATGTTCGGTTAAAGTCTTGTTGAAATATTTTTAAACTTGCATGCGCAGCTCTCAGGTATGAGACAAAACTCTGTCTAGTGCTCGCAATGGATCCGGATCCGACCTTCGAATCCGGATCGGATCCGGATCCGGATCTTACTTTGGATCCGATCCGTCCGAAGAATTGAAAACATGCCATAGAATTTGTGTATACTCAAACCAGTTTTACTAAATCTGGTGCTAAAATATAACAATTCAGAAGAAGTGAACGTTTCACATCCTTGCGCTGTGTAATTTTTGGTAATTCATTTTCAAAGTTTTGAACTTAATTGAAAATGCCTGAAAACGTTGAGTTCGTTGTCGTTGAATGAACGCCATTTTTCATCCGGTACTGATCTACTGTACGTTCACTTTAAGTAGAATACGCGATGGCTGTCCGAACAGCGGACGAGATCTACCTTCAATGAGGCGACCAAGTCCGAGTTGGTCGGCCGGAGGGCCATCGCCATCACGTATGTATTCTATTTAAAGTAGACATACAGTATGTCCAAGAAAAGAATTACTATCTCGGATATAATTCGTAGAGTAAATTCAGCTCAAAACATTGGTTTATGTTTGAAAAGACTGGTACAATCGAAGATTTGCCTAGGTGGTTCTATTGCAGAAAAAATGTTAGGCGAATAAGATAAATATTGTTTACTTATTGAACAACAGAGAAATAAATTCGAAACTTTATTTTGGATCCGGATTTTTCGGATCGGATCCGGATCTCGATTTTAGGTCCGAATTTTATTACGGATCGGATCCGGATCCGGATCTGCCCAAGATCTGATCCGATCCGATCCGTTGCGAGCACTAACTCTGTCTGTACTTCGCATCGAGTGAACAGAGGCAACATGTTAACCCATGTACGTTTGTACTAGGAAAGTATTCTGCTAATTAAATTTCACAATCGAAAGACAAACGTTGAAACTTTCCTACTTTTGAACTTTCACTTTGTATTGTCACAAAAACTTTAGGTCAATTTTTAATTTCTCTACTTGTTCATGTTGAATCAAACTGACACGCTGGTCGACACTCAATCATTTTGAAATTGAATTTCTCATTGTTCTTGACTGTTTCACTGCTCGTGATTGTAATGCTCGAGTGTGATAAGTACTTGTCGTTTCTGACAGAATACACAAAGTACACAATTTCTGGTCCCACTTCTTCGTCTTGTTTCAAGAAAATATGGGGAAGATCAATAATTTAAGCAGAATAAAGAGCGGGTTCGAAACAGCATGAATAATTCATGGGCTGTCACACTTCTCGAGAAAACTGGAACAATCCTGTTTATCTATATTTAGGAATTTTGCTAAAGCAATTTTCTCAAAATATGGAGCTTAGAAATACGTCAAAATCAGTTTCATTTTACAAGCGATTGTAAAAACGAATAAACCTGCAATAAATATCTCCAAGTTGCACATAAGAATATTTTACAGGTATAAAGTTCACTGCTTCAAATTAAAAAGCTTAGTCATATTAAATCCCCAGGTCATGCGTGAGTTTCGTCCGCAGAGAGCTTTATTTCTGAATTTTTATAAATGGCAGTACATTCACATAAGAAAGGGTTTAATAAAATATATCTCGGAAATCATGGAATGTATCAAAGAATTTCAACCGACAAAGGTTTGCAACCTAAAAATTACCTGAGGTAAATTTTATATTGATCTCTAGTAACAATAAATTCAATTTTTCTACTTTGAGTCCAGGTCTTTGATGTTCGGTGACCCGTATCATACAAAGCACAAGCGACTGGACAAGAATAGAAGTAAGTATTTTCTTCCCAGAAGAAATCTCTTTTGCTCTCTTACTCGTCCTGTGCGTCTTGTCTGCCTTTGTGATAGAAAATCCACGTTTTCAAATTCTATTGACCTCATAGTTCTAGTCGTAGATTGTCATCAAAAACCGGAACCAAGAATATCACTACAATATTTCTGTCAAGACTTATGTGTACTTGAAACTCCATTTTCTCTGGATTTCTATACAAGTTTCCTCAATGTGCGTATGGTACGTACGTACATATATCTGGCCAATCTTGAACCGGAGATTTAGGTGCTCGCCTCACAAAACCAGGACCATTCCTATTATTTCCTCTTTCCGGATGGCTGTTGGATTCTGCATGGAAAGAAAAAAATGACGTCTTTGCTCCCTGGCTTGACGGAACGACAAAAGCAATTTGGCAGAGGAATTACAATTCTTGCATTTCCACTTCAATTTATTGTAAATAGAGTTGATTTTTTGAATTAAATGTTTATGCAATTACATTCATGTATTTGCAATTACAAACGAATATTTGAAAATGTTTGCTGAAAATTTGCATTTCAATTTGAATTTTTAGAATCAATTAAAAAAATTGCTTTTCATTTATAAAATGTAATGTGAACTAGCTATTTTAATCAATTTTTGGATTTTTGGAAGTTTTTCGTCCCTCAAATGTTTATTTTCTATTCTGAAATGAACATATTTTAAGTTGTGCAAATCTTTTGTTGAAATAGAAAGTTGTGCCACTGTTCATCAAATTTTTGCACTGGATATTTTGAATGGATTAAAATGTGTACCCTTGACCCAAAAGTAATTCTAAGCTATTCAACAATTATAATGCAAACCATGGATACACATAATTCACAGAGGTTCCTAAAGCAAATAGTTACTTTTGGAACCACGAACAGACTAGAAATGCATGTATTAGGCTTTCTTTTCCAAATCCGTGTGTCCTGGCCACACGGATTTAAGTCCCGACGGACTCATCTTGTGAAAGTAGAGACATTAGTTTTCTCTGGACTGGATTTTGCTTTACCACACAATTTACCTCTTGCCTCTATTATTTAAAGTCGAGTCTTTTGCATCATTATTTGCTCAGATCCGCAAATCTACTACTCCATTTCACAAAATAACTAAAATAGAAATGACAATGTGATAACATTTCGTTTGACTTGACGATAAGTGCAACCCGTAACTCTCTCCCAAGATCCGCATTAGTAGAGTGTAAAACACCCAAAGGAATTTCAAACTTAGTTCTGCTAGGCTATGAGTCCCACTCTCATCATCAGTTACTTCAACCTTCACCAGTGTTTCCTTGTAATTCACCAAAGTAATGATGTATGGTATTCGTAATTTTTGGTCCCTTTGAAATATTATCTCTTTTGATAAACGAGTGCACAGAAATGGTAAGAGTTCCATAATTGGATAGCTGATAGCCTTGCTCTTATTAAAATTACGAAATACTCTCATTAGTCGACATACGCCGAAATGCAAGTTCAACTATCATACCCAACAAAATTACCGAAAATTACCGATTAGACGCCCGGCCGTTTAATTATAAACGACATGAGCAGCCCCTGTGTTTATTTGAGCGTCGGATTATAGTGCTCCAGATAAACTTATTCGTATGTTGGAAAATAGGATACACTAAAAATACACTGAAATAGAATTATTGGAGAAGTAGAAATATCTTTCAGAACGCAGAACTGACTGTCTGATAATCATAATTAAATTGAATACTTGAGCTGCTACTCGGTCCATTCGCTGAAATCTTCACATCTAAGTAAGTACCATCGCCTGGTTCCAATCTCTCTCATGTTGACTCAACATATTTCAAGTGAATGTACTTCAAAGGACGTCGCTCTTGGGTATTCAAACCCCTTATCGACTGAAGTATCCAAATCTGCTCGCGAATGCAGAAAAACGCAGATTAGTTTTCAGCACGAATAATTTTATTGCAGAGTTGGAACAATTTATTTGTCCCTACTAGTCATGATGAGCTTACTGTAATGTTCTGATTGAAGAGAAACTCGTATCAGATAGTTCAAGTTGTGCTTAATTAAGTTAATTGAGTAAATGTAAGCACTACAAACGAATGACCGTTATAATTCTACTCGAGCTGAGCTCAAGTATTTCAGAGAATAACTTAGGGCTCCACTTCAATTTTACGATGATTATTACAACTTTTTTTTGCCAAAATACAAAATTTGAGTTGGAGCTCGGTTTAGTATTTTTTACTACTAGTCATCTGAAATGTTCTGATTGGAAACGAAACTGGCTCAAGATGCGATTTATTGTGCCTATGCCTAATTAGCTCAATTAACGAAGAACTATGTTTTAATTCTACTCAAGGCGTCAAGGCTAGTCGCAGTATTTATTTTAGAGAAGAGTGTCGCTCAGGGACTTTTTCAGTGATTCTACATACTATTCCAGCCAAAGACTAGTCACGTCCTTCGCAACTGTGAGTTCGGAAATCTCTTAATTACCTCCCGCCATCACCGAATTCGATCAACAATAGCTTCAGCTCTGAAGAGAACAAGTCTAACCGTACACAAAGAAGTGCACTGTGTGAGTGAGTCAGATTCAAATCGACGAATCGATATAATAGCATTTGATCCAGTCACAAAGACGGATTTATAATTGACCCTACGATACGAATTGAAACTAGCAAGAATCAAGCTCAAGAGATAAACAACATGAAGAAAGAAATCTACGACCCGTGTATCCCTTACCCGTTGAAGAAATACCAGCTACATCACCTGGAGGTGATTGGTCTTTTGATTGGAGCTCGAGGCACTACTAATCTCTTTCTTTGAAGATTTTCGTGAAAAGTTTCACTTACCAAAACAACTCGCTATTGACGTCGCCATTATTAAAGGGTTCCTCTCAAATACTACAAAACCATATTCTTAATCTCGAGATTGAAACACTAATAATTATTTAAATCCCTAAAATTGTTTGTTTAAACTTTCAACTATTTTTGTAAAAATATTTTTGTAACGTATACTGAGTCGTAAGGCTAACGTTAACGTGACGTCAGTGATTATCGTTTTAATAAATGGTGATAATTCTCTTTTTGGGTAAATATTTCCTGGCTTGTTAGTTTATCATTAAGGAAAAAGATATATCTTAGTGCGGAACCACAAGCAGTTTGGAGACCATCCCGCCAAGCATCCACGCCTGGTTATCCCCTGTAATAAGTAAACCATCTGCAACGCCTACCGGTTTCTTTGCAAATTGCCTAACTAATCAATGAGCACTGTCTTTGTTTTCTGTAAAATTAATTTCAAAATTGCTTCTTGGAAATTTACGACTGAATCAACGTTCCCACGGGGGAAGTCATTTACTTCAGCCTGATTGAGACGACAGGACTTTAATCCCTACAGACTAAGCATCCAATTAGGAAATGAACTCTTGTGGGTTGCACCCTCTGGGAGGAATTTCTCCACTTTCTGCTTCGAAAACGATAGAGTTATCAGTCGAAAGCTGGAGGAACCAGAGAAACCATGAAAACTTAATACCTGAGATTAACTCAGCGAGTGTGAGAAGTAACGCCTCTGCTGTACCTCAGCTTGATTAATTTCCTTATTACGTCACTTCACTATTGATCCAAGCCGTAGAAATGGAAGGTATGGTTTGTATACTCCGTCAACCCATTGTGCATATGTTGAAGTTTCTTGGACAGACATGGGTTTGGTCATTACTTCTGTGGGTTTTCCGAGTACTATAAAGGTTGCTCAGATTGAACGAAGAGAATATGCCAATCCTCGGGAAAATTTGATCATATTTGACGACGATTTTCATCGTGTTCCTCATAATATTTGATCTTGTATTTTATGCACTCCTATTATATTAACTGAAAATATAAAATAGAATTTCAGTAGTCTTTGACGATTCGAGAATTCGCAAGCAGAAAGTGTTCTGAGTAGAGTCGACAGCAAATTAGACTCGCTAAAGGTTTTGATAACGGAAATAATTAATATGTATTGAAATAAAATAAATTAAATTAAATTCATAAATAAATCTTCTAAAACTTTGGACAAACGTTAATAAGCTTATTAATTTACATCTGTATTCGGACTGCTTTCTATTAAACTATTCTTGTCTCTTTGATACTCCGCAGTAGGTCTAAGTCATCTTTTCAAAGTTATAATTGCAAAACTCATTGAACAGGTTGAATTCAGTCTCCTAACCATGATACTCGATGTATTGAATGGAGTCATTAATTTCAGTTTATGAATGTTAAGCCTAAGTAGTCTAATAATACTTGAAGTCAATAAATAGATTATTATGTAATATTATAAGCTATACCTTAACATGAACCGTTGTCTCTTGAATAAACTATTTATCTACCGCATCACACAAGTGTTTATGAATAGTTGAAAACATTCAAATTGAGTTCAGAATTAGTATTGAATGAAAAATTCAAGAGGATTAATATTTTCTATGTTCAGGTTACAAGAGTAACCAGCCCTCCTAATAAGAGCGATCAACTGTAGGGGAAATCTTCGGAAAGTTAGTTTAAATGAAAAGTTAAACTATAAATAGATAAATATATTGGTTAACCAGATTTCTCGTTGACAATTTGGGTCTACAGGTGGACCTGTAGCAGCGATGTGACGCCCTCATGACGAATTGGTCAAATTCGTTGGAATCACCGGATGCATTGTCGGAGCTTCTTCCACCTTCCACCGGAATTTAATGAAGTCTAGCTTATTTTTTAACTATTATGCTTGTTAGACAATACATTTTGCTATGTCTGTATTGATTGCCCTTCTCTACATTTGACACAGTGGTTAAATGATCACTCATTGGGTTTGAGAATATCATATTTTGCACGCGTACTCACAAAATAAGAGCAGTGTAAGGATATTCTGTTGAGTCCTTTTGAAGTCCCACGAGTGTGAGCAACAGGAGTAAAACTTTGGACAAAACTAAAAGTTGTAAATTCGCCTGAACGATTATTCTCAAAGATTGGATTCGTGTCGAGATTTTTATAAATGCATCTGTTAATAAAAACACCTAAGTTTATATTATAGCTTGAGAGGTTTCCTATGACGTACACGATATACACATAAGCGAATAGACCTATTCCGAAAGTGTACAAGTAATTTCATCCGCATCAGTCAAATATGAAAATATTGCAAATTTTGCAGCACACATTTTGCAATATATCTAAATGTTATTTTGCCCTTCAACGTCAAAATCAATATCAGGGAAGGTGGGAACGGTGGTGACTTAAAAATGAGATTAACTACCAGTACTGAGCAGATGGAAGACAGGATCTGGAAGATGTTATTTTTTCATTGAAAGCGTCAGGTACTGTCTGTACGGAATGTATTATACATATATTTATTTTATACTCGAAGATTGAACTGAAAAGGAAAGTACCCACGCGCCACGACCCGAAAGTCAAACCGTTTACTTTCACTCAAAGGAATTGCTAAGTGAGTTTTCACCTCAACTTTCTCTTCTTCCGTTTCAATGGGACGCGAGACTCACAAGGGAAGGCATTCAACTGTTTTTGTCTGCGCCTGTAATTGAATTGTACAATTTTGAATCAACTATGATCCCTCCATTTTCTATCTAGATTTTCTTGCAGTGTATAACTCTTGGTTAAGGTCTCTAGGTCAAAAATTATGGTTGGTTTCACGGTTAGCAACTTTAATACGGTGGATTTAAAAAAAAAACATTGTTTGGAAATTGATTCACATAAAAATAGTTGTACGATCATAAATTTTGGCGCGTTAGTACAATTTTAAAAAACCAATTTCAGATAAAATATCAGCCATTTTGTAGCACATGAACTAATCTTTGCTAATCTGTACTAAACTGACCCAACCTTTCAAGCTCAGACGCGAACACTCTCCCTTGTAAATCCGACCCGTGTACTGCAGTACTGACTCTAAATTCTGTTCTACCCACAACCGACCATCACCACCGATCGTGCTCAATAAAATAGAATCGTGGTTGAGTGGAACAGAATGCATATGGACATGGATATCATTTCAATAAATTCTTTAGTGCCGAATAGACCGGTTCACCAAGGAAAGAATTTCCAAGTGTTCTCATCAGAGATACGGCGTGTGTGTCTGCACGCTTGCGAAAGAATTCTTTCCAGAGGCAGAAGATTAGGCATGCAATCATATTAGAGTGTTAACAAAAAAACTACGTTTCATGAGACTTTTCGAGAGATAATATTTTCAGCGAACGAAATTTTAGTTAGCTCTACTCTACAGGAACTTTGAAAGCAGCATTAGTGATTTAATTTCCATTGAGGAAGCGCCAAACAATTTTATCTGCTGGTGCAACACTTGTATTAGTTACCAGGCACCTATTGACTAACCCTGAACGTTTTAAACAGTCCTGGTATTAATTTGTTATTTATATCACTTTTGAATTCTCTTTTGCGACTCGTTTCTTAAATTAGCTCTTGGAGTGAGTGGTTCTCGAGAGAATTGAATTGACTCCCAGGAACAGATAATTATCACTCATCATGATATGACTTCCAAGTTTTGGACATATCTGTGTGGGCCATTCGTTCCTAAGTAAGGCTGACAATAAAAGATATTCTTAGCCCTAGAGTAGCAATAAAATACGAATGAATGGGGTATTTCCTGACTACGTTGGAGAATTTGTTGATCATTGAAGGAAAAACTATCCGGGTGGTTTTTATGTGTCTTTTTATCACAGACGGGTTCCAACCTCAAACAAGACATTTCACTTTATCGCCTACTTGAAGTCCTCCATCCGACTCGTTATTAATTTTCTTCGCAACTGAGGTCAAATTATAAACTTAGTCATGTAATGTTGGGGAGTGAAAAAAAACCCGGCGAATTTGACCTACCGCTCTTATTTCGGTTCTTAATATCTCCGGACATGCCTTTGACACGTGTTGGTCTAATTAATTATTGTCCTACATTTCAGACACACTTCTAAGGTGAATTTTTAATTCCGAGAATTGTACTTCCTCCTTTTCCGAAATCTAGAAATGAAGTTGATTCATTGGTCATACAAGTAGAGTCCGCTCTGCAGTGTACTGAATTTGTTTTTATTCTTTGGAGAAATTAACATAAGCTGTTAGGCGATGGACAAATCTTAACGTTTAAAATTCCTGCTAGTGTATCCTTTGATTAACGACCTATCCTGAATTATTTCTCTCCCAAATATATCGCGCTATTTTATGCCAATCTTAGCGTCCAGATTTATGTACGAAGGTAAATTCTCCAAGTCCAATTATTATTTATATAGTATGCGAAACGGAATTACTCTAGACCAAACTTTTTGGAGAACAGTTTTCAAAACGATAGGACATATTGTTCTTGAATTTATTCTTGTCTTCCTGTGACCTTTTCCTGTTTGACAAGTGACGCACGACTTCACACGTGGGCTTCAAAGTAAAAACTTAAAAACAAGAATTGTTTTTGGAAACAAGAAAATATGTTTTCATTTCCCCACGCGCTTTAATCGTTTCCCCAACTAAAGGATCTCCAGGGTTCGAGGCGGTAAGAGAAGCAAGTTGGGAAAGAACTTTTTTATTGTTTCTCAGATCTTTGACGGCTTGCTTTGCTTTATAGTAAGTCGGAACTTCCAAAAAACAAGATGAGAATTTCAAATAAGGTCGGCAGTTGTGATCCATTTGAGAACTTCTAAGAATCAGTTTTGTTTATTTGAACAATTGCTACAAAGGCTAGCGGGTGCTAAACCACATGACGCATTTATGAAGAATGTGGTTGAAATGTTCTGTAAAATTGTTCGAAAGCCGAACCAAAATCGACTCACCTTTAAATTTTAGTATCATTATTTCGCGTTATAAGAATTGTTAGAACGGAACTATACAATATACATCAATGTTTTTATCAACCATGTTTCACACGGTTACAACCAGCATAGTATCCTGAATCCTGACTGATTTTTATTCTATAGTTTTAATGTACACATACTTGAAATTAAATATTCACTAAAGTGGCAATTCCACATGGCTGAAATGATCTGCGTGATCTAAGTCTTCTTGAGTAATACTAAGTCTTTGAATACTATTCGTCCTGATCTAAATTCAGAGCAGGCCGGAACATTTTCTTCTGGTTCTTTGGGGCGTTGTTTTTTGTTGAAGTTTTTGTTTAATAGGCCTATGAAATTTTAGTACAATACTACAGTACTGTTACGTAGTCCTACTTCGTAACCTCGTAATTTTTAACAATTAGTGAAATCCACCCTTATGATATTGTGTTCGCCATTTCTGGAGATTAAGCCTGACATTTTTGTCTGAAAAATGTTTTGAAAAAGGAAGATCTGGTTGTTGAGAAGTGCATATCCCATATATTCTCTAGACTGGAAAAGCAACACGATGACCTCGTATGTGTACACATAAAAGTGCTGACAAATTGCACCATTACTACAACATAACACTTGGGAGGATTTCTTGTGGAAAAAGAAATTCAATATCTCCAAGAGAAAAAAGTTATGGGTTTATAGGCGATGATTGTCTCGGATGCTGGATGGTGCTGTCTTTGGAATAACACCAAAAATAGAAGCAGACAGGCGTAGTTTTATGGAAGAGTAGATTTTTATTGAAGAACTTTGGATATCTCAACTTAAGTTATCTGTTTCCACTGTGCTACTCTGCTGTGCTCACTTCAAGTCCACTTTCATCACATATCATTTTTCTTAGTATTTCATCCTGGTGACATATCAAGGACTGGCTAAAATAATGGAGTCAAATTTCTTTTCTGTTTTTCTAGTAATCATTACGATTTGAAACTTACACGAGCATATTTTTTTGAGCCACCAAAATGAAACGTAATTGGAAAGCACCATAAATCAGTGGTGCAAGGTCTTACTGTTTCATAAAAACAAATATTAATGATACAATGGGTTCAACAATCTGTTCTACCCACACGCGAAGCTGGAAGTCGTAAGTAAAAAGTGAAATAACTATTTATTTCGGTCTTTGTATATTTTAGCCCGAAAATTTAGACATTTGGACTGTGTACTCATTCGGGTAACATTTAAAAATTCAATGTAGGTGTAGGCTTCGATTTTCAGAACGAATATGTCAATGTCAATGTATGCTGGGATCTTTGTCAGTTGAATTAACTCTAAACAAACAAACAAACAAATGTCAATATTGTAAAGTGGTACCTGGTGACATTATGTGCATTCGAACAAAGTGATCTCTAACTTTCTAAGTGTATACTTTGGCACAAAATCAACAAAGAAGTTTTTTACATTCGGTGCCAGAATGCAAAAATTAAACCTAGTAGTAGTACAAATAGATTACGCTCAACAAGGTCGTGCATTGCAATAATAAGTTCTGAACTGTACCAAATCCTACTTAAGTTATTGCTTGATTCGCTTATTGAAATAAGATATGATATGACTGTATCTGACCAAGGGTGAAAAATTATTATTATTTTACTAACAATAAATAGAAATTCGATTGAAAGCATTCAATGAGCATAGGGAGGGGAATTACAAAATTACCGTCCAGATGCAGACTGCAGACTCGGGTTAGAGTTTACTATGAGTTCGAAAAAAAGAAGTCTTTAGAAGTAAATTCGAAATCGTTAGTTTACAATTTTTTTTAAATACCAACCCAAAATCAATTGCAACTAAAGAAAGAGTACGAGTTATCTCAGCTAGAAACTTTTACCACGAGGTGCATAGCTCTAACTTGACCATTATTTAAAAAAAAACATGCTTGGTGAATAATTTTGACTAGACCTGACCTAGTTCGTGTCAGACTAATGGATAATACCAATGATATTGGTGCTTACTACCAGTGGTTCTGGTGCATGCCGACGAAATGTTGAAGTGACTTTCACATTTCGTCAAACGCTTTCATAATTTTTGGTAATTATTGAGCTGCTTTCCGTTTGGATCGGTTCCTAGTAAGAAAAAAACTGCATTGCATGTAATTATTTTAAGCATTCTACCATGCATTGCCTAACGGAGGAATCGAACCCTCAACCATAGCTTCGTACCAACTGGTGTGTGTAGGAAGCTAAGCAGCTTGGAATTTTGCCCGACCCTCAAACAAATCTGCGATTCAAAATAAAAGTACCGGTAACTTACTTCGGTGCAATTATGATTTTAAGCACCACACCATAAGGCTCTCCTTGTTTGGTGAAAAACAATCTTCTAAAACTCTTTGAGACCAAAGGAAAGGAAACGTGTCTAGTACTTCAAAGGACAAACTTGGTTCATTATGGAGAAAATAACATTTTAAAACTTTTCCAAGCCACAAAGGAAAATTTAGAACTCATTTGCATGTAATTGACCTTAAAAGAGGATTGAATGTACATCTGTTCAATAGCGTTTCATTTTATAGGAACGACCGAGGCGAGATGTTGATTGGCTTTTCCCCTTTAATTGGTTTTACGACACCTTGGAGGAGGAAATTGAATTTGCTCTTAAGTGACAAAGTCAAACCTACACATCCCAGGTTTGAATGCAAAAACAATTCAAAACTAACTAGATTGGAGGGCAGGCTAACTAGAAACCAGAACTTATATAGCCCAACCTAATCAACAACTTGATCAAAATAATGATAATAATTGCTTTTGAATTTGGGTTTAAAATAATTAGTTCTTTGGTTAATGGACAACATGGAATGCTGCAGGTGTGTTTTGCACATTTACAATCGAATGGAAGTTTCAACGGAATAGAACCAAGATTCCATTCCCAAAATGATGTTCCTATCTGAAAATGGTCTCTTCTGGAGGTGGTGGTCCTTTTTACCGGGGTTTGCAGTATATATGTTACAGATAAAACCCGAAATCCGTTAAAACTAGTTTTAACTAGGAAATCCTCGAGAGAAATTATTAAC
>JAQFYE010001696.1:0-21401 GCA_034694305.1 Protaphorura glebata | reverse complement strand
ACTTGTGGATCCGCCATGTCAGTTTTGATTCTCTAAGGCTGGAGCCCACAGTAGTAGTAGGAAAAATGAAATAAAATATCTTAATTTTAGTACGTTGAATTGAATCCTTTTATTGTAGTGCGCACGCTACTTCCGAAAGACAATGCCAACTTTCGTAGGATCAAAGGTGCACGAGTTAAGCAAATCAAACATCACAATGGATTTTCTCAACGATTTCCTTTGACGACTTTTCCTGACTTAACTCAGATTCCAACTCAAACCGTTAAAGGAATACAAGATATAAAAAGTAAGTACAGAATTCATTGTATTATTAATTTATGATTTACTTGGATTATTATGGCTTAATTTAACGCGATTTATAATAATTTAGTTCCAGATGGTTCTCTTCGATCTGGGAAATTCATTTTGGAAACTGATGAAACTGAGTCTGAGGGATACTCCGACTCTGATTCTGAAATTGATGGAGCCAATAGTGAAGTAAGTTCGCGACAATCCAAGTGACTGTTGATTTCTCAATCTCAATTTCCCCATTGGTCTTATGTATACATTCTGACTGAACAGATGTTGTTGGACAGGCAGAACGGCCTAATGAGGGATGGACCAAAATGGACGATCAAGGGACTTTGCCCCTTGGACACGGAGGACGTTGAACAAAATGGGTTTCCAATTGTCGTTGATGTGGAAAATGGCTCTTTCCCTCATAAGCCGCTCTGCTTCCTCTGTGGCTCAGCTGGAATTGAACAAGTATGGTGTTTTTTTTCGTATATGCCAGATTTTCTGTACTGTAATCAAGTCTTTTCCATTTTCATACTTGCGTCATAGTGAGTGATTAAGGCGGTGACATTTCTACTTTCGTTCGTTTAACACATTGACATTTACTATTTCAATTCAACACACTTGTTTCTCTATGTTCTTATGAGTTGGGTCGGGTGCTCATTTTCATTTGTAATTAGTTATAATTATTGTATTATTTTATTTTTGTAAACTCCAAACGAACATGACATCCTGTTAATTACTTATTCTCGTCTGACCTTCTGTGAAGGTCACAAGTCTTACTACTTGTTTTTAGTTGTCCAGGCCAGACTTTCCGAATTCAGGCTGAACTTGGGTTCAATTATTTTACGTTTTTCTTGGGTCAAATAGTTTAATTTTGAGTGATTTTAAATTTGACAATGAAAGTAATGTCGATTATTTGAATAAAGTTTTATGCGGCCTTTTGCAATTGGGTTATTGGAGACATCGCTTAAGCGCATGATTGACTATTGAGTTTATTTTCGGGGTTTATCTTTGTGTCTTGTGGGGTCTCCGTTCCGTTGAAACGCAGTCGCTGGCTGTGAAGTCTTTCTTTGATTGTATTTCTAATTTCTATTACTCAATCCCAGTAAGGGAAGTAATAACATGTTGATTTTATTCTCACGGTAGTGTGAAGTTTGCACTCTTATTTTGTTATTTATTTGACGTTTTGACTGGTTTCGTCTTCGTTTGTTTTGATATGACGTCTTATGTCAGTAGATATATTTTCTTCGTTTTCTCTTGTCTGGTCTGGGTGGATGACGTTTCGGTTTTAATGATTTTGAGCATATTCCTTCTCGCCCTTCTGCCTTCTGTCCTGCCGCTAAAGTTCTGGAATTCGCATTATTCGCAATCTTCCATTTGTACTTCCGTAAGGGATCTAGTCGACTCATAAAATTCTCGTTTATCATTTAACAGCCTTTACATATTTAAACACTTCTTAAATCTTAATCCTGGTCACGTTTAAGTAGCTTGCAGGAGTGACATTAATAAATTCTCTGGCTTACAGGAGGGTTAATGCAACTTTTACTACTTTTTTCAGTTAATATTTTGCTCCAGCTGCTGTGAGCCGTTTCATCCATTTTGTACCGGAGACGATTCGCTCCTAGCATCTTTTGTTGCCAGATGCACCAATAAACGTACCCATTCAGATCCTGATTTTTCTCTTGTCGTCGAAGATATTTTAAAACTCCAAATCCCAGTTTATTATAACGAAGGTCCTAAACTCAATAATGTGAATCCGTTGTCTGCACTCCTTTCCCCTCCTCTCACTCCGAAACCGTTGCTCCAGTTGGAGAAGGACTTGGAAATTGAGAAGGAAATCGAGCTTAATGAACAACTCTTGAGGTGGAAGTGTGGGCGTTGCACAAAATGCCAGATTTGTAAACTACAAAATTGCAATGGGAATGAGAAACAAAATGAATTTCTCAAGTGTTGTCAGTGTCGATTATCTTTTCATACTGGTTGTGTGAGAAAGAACACAAAGAGAAACTCGAGCGAGAAATGGACTTGTGACGATTGTTTTAAATGTAAAAGCTGCGGAAAGAGAATTGACAAACGATTCGGACAAGATGATACAAAAACAAATAAGTTAATGTTATGTTTGGACTGTTTCCGCCAAAGACAAAAGGGATCATTCTGCCCTGTCTGTCAAGTCTGTTACGACGACAATGATTTTGAGACTAAGGTGGGCTATCTTATTTACTTGATTCAGATATCTCAAACCTAACATTAATTCCGATATTTTTTGCTGCAGATGATGGAGTGTGGTAAATGTGAGAGGTGGATTCATGCACGGTGTGAACGTTTATCTGGAGAGCAGTATCAGATCTTGAGTAATTTGCCCGAGTCCGTGGAATACGTTTGCAGGTAATTTTTCGTTCACCGGTTACGCTTTGCTTATTAATCTATTATTAATTATATAATTAAATATATATTAAATATTAATTATATATCTTATTAATCTTAATGTCCGTTCCGGATGAAACAAGGAATATTTTTCTTATATGATCCTACCAGACTGTCTAACAATTTATGACTAAAATGTGTGTTTACAGATTATGCGAGAGAAGTGAGGACGCATTTTGGCGTCAAGCTATTAGAATCGAAGTAATGAATGGCTGCGAATCTGTATTTCGGATTTTCCAAAAGAAAGCAGTTGGGATGTGCCGCAAAAAACGACTCACTCAATTTGATAACGATGTAAACCCGACCGCAGTGTTGGGCGAATCTATTTCAAGTTCTAAATCGCATGAAATAAAAATTTTACCAGCCGAACAATGCAGTCTGAGTGAAACTTCCGGACCTCCTGAAACTGTTTTGAAGCAGAAGCAGTTGTGTCCCGCCCTCAAGAATGAGACCGACATAAAGCCTACTCAATTAGTTAAAAAGAATAATTTGGGGCAGAATTTGAAGCCCATCATCGTGTTGACGGATTTTATGAAGACACCTCAAACTGTAGAACAGAGCAGTTTCTTATTGAAGAAGGCAGATGTCGATCACACTCAACACCGTGAAGTTACACCAGAACGGGAGTGCAAGGCAACAATTCTTACCGATCCAAAATTGAGTGCTCTGACAAGCGTTCCAGAAACTCCTAGCCCATACAAACGTATTGCTTCATTTTTTGATTCGGTTGCCGGAAGTTTAAGCACTTGTCAAAAATCTATTTCTGTGTACGAGACATATTTTACTACCATCAAATCTCTGGAAGAAATATTTGCAAGAGAAGATAGACTTCGACTTGAAACTTTGAAAGAACATTTCGATTCCTCAGTTCGTGAGATATTCCCTTGGTTTGATCCTACCGAAAGTGAAAATCAGAAGGACTCTATGAGAAGTGATACAGCTTTAGATATCGACGTTTTAGGGGGAACTGGGCAAACTAATATGGAACAATCAATTGATATTTGTAGTATCAGAGGGGACAGAGAGTCTCCCCGTTCCAGGTATTGTGGTACGGACGCTTTTCACGATGTTTATTGGAATCTCAATATCATCGATGATCCAAGGCATTGTTCATTTTGTCTGGGAGTTGGAGATTTCCCCCCTGACTTCTGTGGAAGATTACTTTGGGCCGGTTTGACGGATTGGGTCCATGTGAATTGTGCCCTGTGGTCATCCGAGGTTTGGGAAGAGAATGATGGAGCTCTACAGCAGGTACGATCAGTATGAGCCGAACTGAGATATTTTATAAAATTACATTTACGATCTTACATTTGACTTTGATCGCTGGTAAAAAAAATAAGAGAAAGTGTACTCTGGAACAACTATAAAATCTATAAACTATATAAATGGATAATGGAGACCTTATCTATTTCGATTTTCAGGTGGGTGCAGCCTTGAACCGAAGCAAGAACTTATTATGTGCCATTTGCGGTAAAGGCGGTGCCAGCGTTTCATGTTGTCACACATCTTGTCGTATGGCATTTCATTTTCCATGTGCCCTGAACAGCGACTGTGCTCTGCTAGATGATAAAAGTATATTCTGCCCAAAACATACAAACAAATCAATTCAAGACAACATTCAATCGGATATGCAGGTAATTTTTAATTCTCCATCAGTATTGAATTAAGGCTCGGATCAGATAAGGTAATCGCCTATCTGATATTTTATCTTATGTGATATCTTATCTGATATCTTCTCTTATCTGACGTGTGACAGAGCAAATATCATCCTGTCTGATCTGATTGTTTCATATCATATCAGATATCTGTTACCTGATAACACCTTTCGGATCGTATAATATGATCTGAAATCTGATATCCGTGGGATATCTGACCAAAGATGTCAGATATCTGACGGATATCTGACGCTTACCAGATAAAATGTTCAATCTGAATCTGATCAGATATCTGATTGCAGCTATCTG
Organism: Protaphorura glebata; assembly: GCA_034694305.1. Lineage (NCBI taxonomy): Eukaryota > Metazoa > Arthropoda > Collembola > Poduromorpha > Onychiuridae > Protaphorura > Protaphorura glebata. Next base: position 16,737 of record JAQFYE010001696.1, on the reverse strand, counting down.
ATCTGATCCGAACCCATCAGATCAGATAAAATAAGAAATGTCTGATCCGAAAATGTCAGATCAGATAAAAATCAAAAAATATCTGATCCAAATCTGATATGATCTGATATCTTATCCGAATTATCTGATCTGATCCGAGCCTTGGTATGGATAGAGATACACATTTCTTACTTCGATCCCTAGGAGATATAACGTGGTAGTTACTTTTCTTTAAAGAGATTTGAACACACTGCGGTTTGTGAGTATATATACCGTAAATGAACTAATAGACCGCTGGTGCTGATGGTACTATATACCATCCTCCTTGAGAATTACAATGAAAGTTCACTGTAAGTACCACTATATATGATGGTTAAAAATTTATACTCTGAGAGATTCCTTCTAGGGGAAATGGAAATCCGACCCAATCCAAACCCGAAACTGCACAAAAACGCACAGTTTTTACTCTTTTGACTAGAGATGGACCGGGTAGTGGTACCCGGCAAATACCGGGTACCGGGTACCCGCCCGGTCGATGGCCGGGTAACGGGTACCTGGCCGGGTACCCGGCCGGGTACCCGGCCGGGTAATTTTTTTTGGTACAAGTGGGGTGTCTATGGAAAGCCCGCGAAAGCGCGATTCGTCCTGTCGTTCGAAAAACGTCGCTTGACTCGCCATACTCACTGCAAAGCTCAAAGAAAATCGACAGAATGAAACCTATCACGTTGCCGGTAAAATGAAATTAATATTACTTTTAAGAGGGATATAATTTAATTTCACGGAAAATTTGAGGTTGAATTTTACTGATTCTATCAATTCACAATCTAAGGGGAAATGGAGGAATTACCAATTTGCTTGTTTTACAATGCTCCGCCCAAGTGCTTAACTCAAAATACGGGTAATTCGGCAGCCAAAGATATATCCGTTCAGCAACAAACACATGAGTCATTTTGGGATTTTCTAGCAGAAATAAGTGGTAAAGCAGGATTAGGGTATCCATGATTTAAATCAGATTTAAATCGATCGATTCTTTAAAAAAGATAATTGATTTGAATCAGAAATGGATTTTTTTAAGAAATGACGTAAATGATCAATTTTGAAAGAATTTTTTAAAAGAATCAATTGATTTAAATCTAAAAAGCAGTGGTTTGAATTAATTGATTTAAATAGAAGAAAATCACGATTTATATAAAAATAAATCACGATTTAAATAAAAAAAAATCATGATTTAATTAAAAAATAATCATGATTTAAATTGCTCCTAGAAAATCAATATAAATCTGATTTAAATAAAAAAAAAATCTAATTTTTTTTATTTAAAAGAAATTAATGTTTTTTATACACCCTTTAAATTTCAATGCCGTTATTGGGTCGAAAAGAAAATCTTTTCAAATGGTTGGTCGAAAATCGAACAGTTTTCAGACTTTGGCGAATCTGGCAAGAAAGTACCCGTCCGCTCCAGCTAGACTGTTATCCGAAGCTGGAAACATTTATGAGGCAAAAAGGAATCGACTACTGCGGTCTAATGGAGAAATGCTTACTTTTCTCCACCACAACATAAAACACATAACATTTAACAATTAGAGTAAGAAGAGAGAATGAAATAGACTGTCCAATGAATTGTAATTCATTCTATTCATTATTTCATCACCCAATTGTAATATCAGATGTGGTGGAATCTGTGCTTAAACATTTAAAGTAGTCATACTACAAGGGAAACACTGTTTTTCGGACAGGCAGAACAGGTAATAAATAAACTTAAAAACTCATCCGTTTTTGAAATCTACATTTCCCTACCTTTCCATAGACACCCCACTTGCACCAACAAAATTACCCGGCCGGGTCCGGGTAGTCTCGGCCGGGTACCGGGTACTCGGTACCCGGTATCACCCGGTCCATCCCTACTTTTGACCGTGCCCTGCCTTGTAGCAAAAGAGTATTTTTATGGGATAGAATAGAATAGTATGAGGTTTATTTCCGCGTTCTGTGTCAAAGTTATAAGACATAATCATACAATTCAACATAATTACTTCACGCCTTATTTTCATAATGGACACACTCTTATCTTTTTTCTACTGATATAACAATAACAATTATAACATAAAATATTAAAAAAGAAAAAAATAGGGGCAAGTAATGAAGTAGTAATGTTGATATTAATGATACTTCTTTAATATATTGTATTCATTTTTAGGTTATGCGTAAAGTTTATGTGGACACGGATTGGCTCCGTAAAAGGGAAAAATTTGTACGGTCTTCTAAACTTAATGTTGCGGTTGGATCTTTAAGAATAAATCGATTAGGACGTCTTCTTCCGATTTCTGTCAACAAATTGGAGGATTCACTTTCGGACGACGATATTGATTTGCCTTCCAGCATTCTTGTCCCAATGGGATACCAATGCTCAAGATTATTGTGGTCAGAGGAAAGCCCATCCAGTAAAGTTGCAATTTCTATTTCCGCCTCGCTACCAAGTAATTGGTTCGATTTAAAAAGACACAAATACAAGCACAATGTTCACATTGTCATAGATCATTCGAAACCACCTGGTTCAATTCAAAGGAAGCTCGATGATGTAATAATGTTCCATGAATGGGTTGATTCAACTCCTATTTACGTGGACGAATGTAAACGAGAATGGTTGCCACCTTGTCCACTAGAATTTTCCATTAGTAGCGATGTAGAAGAAACTACGCTTGAAGATACAGAAGTTCAAACTAGTTTTCGAAGCTTGTCTGTTATTAGTAAAACGACTGGAACAGATACGCTTATCGATGATCCCAGTCCAGTCGATATTTTTCGAGATGATGCAAATTTCTTTAATGATTATTTGACTCCGGATGCTATGGCACATTTGCACTCTTGCGTGGAGGACTTGATTGGGGATGAATGGCCTGAATTGGATACTGATACCTGTGATGATTATACAACAAAGAAATCGCAGAGTTTTTTCCAACCCAAGGAATTAATTCTAGATTATCGAATTATTCAAGTGGATGGAGCTTACGACGCAAGTTCGGATGAATCGAGCAGTGGAGATGAAAGCGATAGCAACAGTACGACATCTACCATCACTACCACATCGGAAGAGGACACAAACCCGCCAACGCCAGTGTTTAGCCAAAGTAGTAGTAGAATAAGGGGTAATAATATCAATTCCAACCAACCTCGGAAATATACACGAAAGAAAGAGACGACGAACAAGAATGTCCCTAAACGAATGTTAAGAAGTAGAGAAAAATTACCGAAATTGGAAGAAAATAAAGAAGAGTTCAAATGTTCTGTATGCAAGAAAACATTCCTCTCTGAAGGATCACTGAATCGACACTCTCGATGGTGTAAACCAAAAGTAAAACCTCGGGTTAAGGCGAATTCTAAACGGAATGCACAGCAAAAGGAACAGGAAGAAAAAGAGACTAGACCGAAACTTCCAAAGAAAAGGGGACGGCCACCGAAGAAAGTAGCTACAGAAACGGAAGACATCAAATCTGAACAAGAATCACGAAGGTCGGTAAATCGAAAAGGCGAAAAAAAGTCAAACAAGAAGTCAGTATCTAATTCCTCAACCTTCAGTAGTGAAAGGATGAACACTTCCAACTCTGGAACAGATTCAAAAGTGAAAGTAACATTGACTGAAGACTCTAATACTGTAGAAAAGAAATCATCTGCACCGCTTTTTCTAAAATCGAATAGCAAAACTAAAGCAACTCTTCCCACTCAATCGGAACACGAAGGACATAATTTAAATGCAACAAATTCGGGAAATGAGCGCGTGAGTTGCACAAAATGTAAAAATGTCTACAGAACTGTTGAAAGTTTAAATAAGCACATGTCAACGTGCTACACTTTAAGCACTAGTGATGAAGATGAAGACGAAGCAGAGAATGTTAATCTCCCAGGTAATTGTACTCTAGCTCCAATTCAAACTCCCGAATCAGATAGCAAGGACGATTCTGAGTCCGAGGCGACTTCAGAAGATGCTGAAGAGGACGTTGTTTCACAAATATCAGGTTCACATGGCGAGGGAGGCATTAGCTCACAACATGAGAATGGAACTGCGATTATAGTTTCACCAAAGAATATACCATTTCCAAGGCAGGGAATTTGTTTGCCTGACCTAGGGTTACACAATAGTGATGTGTCGATACTCCCTGTGAGCAACAACTCTCTTTCGGAATCTCGGGGTGGACGTCCAGCTGTTAAGAAACCACGAGATATTCTTGCAGCGACTGGCTTGTCAGCAACGGTTACCACAACCCCAATTTCAGTTGGAACATCGTCTGTAAAAGACGTACAGAATAATTCAAATCCAGTTTCCACGTTTTCTCCATATGTCTATCAGCAAAATTTACCGCCTGAGACTTCGATGTTTGTCAGAACGGGTGTTCCAAATATACCTTCCTGTGATCATACTTCAACACAGTTTCTGTCATCAGGTCCCACCCTGGCATCTCCCGGCGTTTCTGCAGGCAAAGTTATTTTACCTTCGCTAAACGTACATCATAATGAACTTTGTACACCAAGACAAAATCAAGATCTGTCTCAGTCAGAAGAAAAACTTCAAAATATTTTGACCCAGTTTCAAAACAACAAGGATTACACAATTCAAATTAGAGGACAACCCGGGCCTAACAGCCCGGCACAGAATAATCTCCCTGCAGATCTGCCAGGATCATTCAATATCAGTAAGTCACTAATTGAAGCCACAAATTTGAATGCCCACAGTGTTACTCCACAAGCAGATTCTCTTCAACCCTCAACGAATTATTCTAACGTCTTGCAACCAGGTGTCCAACCCCAAACACAGACGCATCCATTTACTCCGACTTTGGGCGGGCAGGGGCTAGGTCAAGGACAAATTCATCAGCAACCGTTATACAATTCTGGATTGATTCATGGATTAGGACAGATTCCAAATCAGCATCAGCAGCAACTATTAAATCCTGAATTAACTCGGACTCAGCAACAAGACGCTCACTTGCAAGTGGGACGAGCAGCGTCTGCAGCGACATGGGTTCCCGAATTTCCAAATCAACCTCAGTTAAATGGCGTAGACCGTTCAAACCCTCATTTTCAACTTAATTCAGCGGATACTATTTCCCAAACTCCTCAACATTCTCACGCTGCTCCACTTCCCCAAGCTATGCAAACTGTGGCACTGCAGGATTCGAATGGTCAAATCATAAGTTTTCAAATTCCATACTCACCACATCCACAGCAACAAAACCCTTATTATCAATATTCCCCACATCAATTAAATCTACAAAATTATCATCAGCAGCAACATCAACTCCAACTTCAAATTCAACAGCAACACCAGCAACAACAACTTGCTGCTGCCTTGTTTCAGCAGCAACAACACCAACAACAACAACAACAACAGCAGTTACAGCAACAGCAACAGCATATTCAACAACAGCAGCTACAGCAACAGCACCTACAACAACTACAACAGCAACAAACGGTAGGAAGTAGTTATTTCACTCCGCCACCGTACAGCGTACCAGTTCCTCGCTCTGACCAGAATCCAACTCCAGAGAATTTATACTACCAACATGGCATTTCTGACGCTCAACAACAACAGCAACCTCAGCAACAATCTTCACGGCAGCTTTCTCAAGGGATGTCCACCGAAAATATGACCTACATTCTTGTGCAACATGGTGATTCAATCTCTACCGTCCCTGTGCCCGCTAATACATCAGCAGCTCCACCTGCACTTGAGAAACATTCTCCTCTGCATAGCCCACAAGCTTCAATGGTGCCGAATTTGATGAACGCTCCTCCTCCATCTCAAGCTCACCAACAACAGCAGCAGCACGTTCAGTGCACGAAGGCCAACGGCGAACAAATGGTTGGCTCCACCTCACAAACAAATTTAATTATACCTCACCAAGGAGTCGTGACGTCACAAGGTGTGACAACCGCAAAACCTTGCCATTGTCCAGACTGCCATCAGAAAAGAGCGTTTCCGGGAGTTCCCATAGAGAAAACAGCGAATAAAGTCACTGCAGCTGCCCAAAAGAAACTTCAGAAACAATTGGGTTATCCTGCGCAAACATGGGGTTTCGGGGTTCCTTCGCCATCTCCTCCGAAACGAGCGAAACAAGGGCAAGTGAAGGCAAAGACTCAACTCGCCAGTATTATGGGTGAAAGACAAGGACAAGGCCTTCTTCTTTACAAATCAATGATGTCTCCGTCAGCACTTCCTAAATTGTTACCCGCAACGATTGTCACGACTGTGGCGGCTGCGACAAGTACCTCCAACACTTCTGCGGTCTTGTCTTCCGCGACAACAACGTCAGATTCAATTTGTGCCCCTGTTGTCGCACCCGGTAAGATTCCCGTGTCAAGCCCGAACTGTCAAGTCCAAATTGCGGTAGTACGACCCCTTACGACGGGCTTGGAGACAGCTTATGAAATCGAAGTTCATGCTCCGAGAAATCTTGTGAATAGTCGGCAGTTGAATAACCAGGTATGCTTAATTTTATTTTCGTTAGTTTAGATTTTACTATGTTGAATGAATGAATGAATTTATTCAAATTGAATATTTGGCCATTGGCTTCAAATCATGGCGTTACGTTACATAAACAAAACGAGCATTGGACTTTCTACTAATTAGAGGTAAAATTGAGGTAGGGAGAAAAACATTTTGATTTCACAAATAGACTTAGGAGTAAATATCTCATTCGAATAATTCAAAAGGAACCAATTGAACTTCATGTTCATGAAAGCTCCCGAAGCTCTTACACCCTTCTCTCTGGTGAGATTCGACGCAGGTTTCAAAGCAAAGAAGTGGTTGTTTATCATCGCCCATTTCAACTGCTTTGTCGAAACTTTCTTTGTCGATAATATCCAGGCGTCCAATTCGTAAGCTCCGCCCTATATCGCAATTATCGCATTGAGTGTGGACGCGGAGTCTTGTTCATAAGCGCTATCTCTCCGATTATCTATGAAAGCAATGTGAAAGATAAAGCTATAGTATAGCTTCATGATAAATCTAGCTAGTTTGTTGAAGTGAAAGGTGAAAGTTTGCATACTTGGAAAACCGACTCTTATGCCGCTGTACTTTCTTCATTTGGCTGGGGATAGGAAAAATAGAGGAACGACTAAAATTAACTACAACTACAAGCAAAGAAATGAAGCAATTAGTACTATTCTGGATGTAACGATTTATTCGGAAATTTCAATTTTGAATTTACCAGAACACAAGGAATAAATAATTTCTTAGTTTAATTTATAAAGTGTACTCTGAGTGTGACCTTAGTCCTTTATATTTTATAGCCGATGGAACATCCTTTACAGAAAATGTCCGATCAGATTCAATTGCTGGAGTCGTCTTTTCAGAACTCAAGTCCTGCTACGACCCCTGTGCAGACTGTAAACGAGGTAGTGGCCGAAACTCCCACACCAACAATAAATGCCGACGTAAATACTGTTCAACCTGTTCCTAAGGTCAACTTACCTCCTTCCAGTATATTTCCGTCCAGTCCTAGCGCTTTCGTACCAACTCAAACAGACACTTCGGCGGCGGCAACGGAAACCTCAAGTCCTGTCAAGAATTTGAAGGAAGACAATTCTATCGTATCAACAATAACTTCTCCGAAAGAAAAGGTTGAAACAATTGACGTTACTAAGAGTAAAGCTACTCAAGATCCAAACAAGAAAATCAAAATTACATTGAAGCGTAAGGAGGGTGGTGATTCTTACTCAATTGATAATATCAGTGACCCGGGTTCACAGACACAATCGGGTCCACAAGGCACCATGAGGAGTTTAAAAATCAAAGCCAAGATTACTTCTGGGGATTTAGCTGGAACTTCCACTGATGTTGTAGTCTTGCCTGTGGTTCATACTGTCCCAATTCCTGACCCTGATGCAGTTGAATCTAATCGGACTGTCGTCGAGGAAGACGGAAATCAATCGTCAAACTCACAAAGAAACCCTGCTCCAGCAGTGTTGACATTTTCGGAACCTTCACACGCACCCGTGCCAAAAGTACTGAACAGGCTGGTATGGATATAACTTTGACTTCTCCTACTTAACCAAAAGTTGGTAAACTCTGCACTTCAATTTTTTTTTTTGCTTTTCAGACACATCGTGCTGTGATTGTTTATGAAGTTCGTTGCAATGACGTTGTTCTCTTCCGATCGAGTGATGTTCGAGCAGTGTGGGGCCATATTTTTGAAACAGTGCAAGGCACAAGTGTAAATCATAATCTTCCGCCATTGTCTTACCCAGCAACGAATATTTCTTTACCTGGTAAGTCTTATTTATAGTTATTGGTCAGCCACGGGCCAGAGGTCCAAGTCAATATCTGTACTTCGAGATATATTTTTTCGTTCCAATTTTAGACAACAAACGTGAGGCCGCCGCGAGCTTCAATCAATTGGGATTAACTCATCGAGCAGTTCAATTTCTTTTGGAACAATTACCCGGGTCAAAGAATGCCGCTAAGGAAAATCATACATTTAGATTTCATGACCCTCCAGCCACCTCTATAGTAGATGCCCCTGTGCCGGAAAATCGGTCAGGGTCTGCTAGATCTGAACCGTATAGTGGAAGGAAACCTTTTGACATGTTCGGTTGGCTTGCATCCAAACATAGGAAACCAATGGTTCCTTGTCAAAATAAATGGTACTCATCAATTAAAGTTGTCAGGATAAGCTCAAGTCGTTGCTATTTTATTGTAATTAATTCGTGATCTGTGTAGCGGAGACCTGGCCAAAGTGGCTGACCTCCCAATGTCGATGAAGTACCGGAATTTAAGCAAACAAGGGAATAAACACCTCAACGTGTACTGGTCTAAAATTCATGGGAGAGGGTTGTTTACATCGAAGGACATAGAGGAAAATGACATGATAATTGAATACGCCGGAGAGGTAATGAAAGAAAGCGATTTACAATATGTACATATAATCCTGTTGTAGCAACTGAATACTTATTTAATTAAAACTGTTTGTTTATAGGTGATTAGATCCCCGCTGTGTGAGTTGAGAGAAAAATACTACGATTCAAAAGGAATTGGGTAAGAAAGAACACTTACAAATTACAATAGTAGTTTTATTACTTGTGGTAACTTACCGAAATCGACTTTCGGCCAGTGGCCGAATAATGAAATTTCGGTTTCGGCGTCGATTTTCCAAAAATTTCGGTTAAGCGAAATTTTTACCGGTTTTCGGCCGAAAATCGGGGCCGAAATTTGGGATTCGGTCACAGGCCGAAACCGAAATTTCGGTTTCGGTTTAGGGCGAAATTCACTAATTACTTGTGTAGTATCGGATAACGATAAATACAACGAATTCATGTTAACTCGTATAATGACGAACTCTTTACCCAGGTGAAAAGCTGAAAATTATATTTTACTTTTTCAGTTGCTACATGTTTAGAATAGATGAGAAATATGTCGTGGATGCTACAATGAAAGGAAATGCTGCTCGCTTCATCAATCATTCTTGTGAGGTGAGAGCGTCCATTACAATTTCCGGAACTCTTATTACCATAAAGCAAGGAAGCTAAACAAATCAATCAAAATTCGTAGTAAGGAGACCCCATAGTGAGGAATAAAACAGATTTTGAAAAATAACAACTTTTTTCAACCCAGAGAGCATGTATTCCCATCTGACTACCGTTTTAACTGGGGTGTCATGGCACTATGAACTTACAATAGGGTCGTACCTTCATTACGTCATGCAAACCGTTTCACACCGCAAACCCTGTACTTCGTGAGACATGTAGTTCAGAACCCTGTAACCCCCGTTTAGTGGTTTATCAGAGGAGTTTCCATTGCAATACTCAAGACAAGACGGAGGGTATAGTGTGGTGGTCTGCACGCAAAGCACGTCACGTGCACGTCAGTTTGAGGTGCCAGTTCGATTCTGGATTCCGTCAAATTAAAGTTTTGACTATGGCGATGATGGGTATAGTATAAAGAAAAAAGAGATAAAGAGTCATAATCGTAGAAGTCTCTATGTGCTTATGGTATGGAACGGTTTGGATCACGTAAATGGGGTACGACCCTATTGTAAGTTCATAGCGCCATGACACCTCAGTTAATACTATGAAGTGAACAGTGCATTGGGAGCAAAAGCGATTCTGCTCCCACCGCTATTTTCGTGTAAGATAATTCGGAATTTAACGTTGTTGGGTGGATCGCCATGTCTACGACAGCCGTTCATCTGTTGGTAATGTTGAAGTCCTGTAGACATCACATTTTTTCGAGTTTTTTTTACACTTTTTTGTTCAATTTAATCAATTTGATTGATTTGTTTAGCCGCCTTGTCATAAAGTCTATGGCATCCTCATAATATTACATTTTGCTGTATTTTAGCCAAACTGTCGCTCGAAGATGATGGATATCCTTGGGAAGAAACATATATTAATTTTTGCAACAAAAAGAATATCCTCGGGTGAAGAATTAACGTATGACTATAAATTTCCATTCGAGGACATAAAGATTCCGTGTTTCTGTCGTTCTACCAAGTGTCGAAAGTTTCTCAATTAATTACCAAGTTTTATGTAATGGTCTCTTAAATTGTGCCTCACATCATACTCATGACCTCTTCTCATTGCCTTTGCCTTCGTAGGTCAAACGTTGAAATACTTGAGATTTGTTAAGGCATGATATTAATCAAAACGACTCGAAACTGAAATTATTAGGCTAAGTGTTAATGTTTTGATAGTTTGACTTTACCCATGTTTTATAGTTTTAGAACTTACTGTTCTAGTATGTATTACTTCACCATTTAAAAATCTGTGATAGATTGCATTTTAGCTGCACTCGTATTATATAGGAATTTAATGCGATTATTATAATCTAATTAAAGCAAATGCAGCTCGAATTGCACGCCTTCTATGCAACTTTTATACCTTCAACTTTAGCTTTTCAAAATGTGGCATGGTTAACTCATATTAATTAATTCAATGAGAGATTTTAACTCGACAATAAAGATACCTGGCATCTACTTATTATTTACATTGTTTTTCTTCTTCACGGTCATGGTCTTAGGACTGGACCATAGTCGGTAGTAATTTTTTTGCCAAGTAATCTGATTTTAGTAATCACAATTTGCTGGTGAAAAATGGTTTATCATGTGTTTTTAGTTTTTTACTGCGTTGTTCGTGCTGGGGCACAGACTATATTTCCACAGCGCACTAATTAATTAAATGATTATTTGAACTTTGAACTGACTGAAATTAAAACTTTGAACATCCGAAAACCCAGATATCTCGTGTACGGATGTTATTTGACAGATTTGACACGTACTATAATCAGTTTATTGCAATTTATGATTGATTAGAATAGTTATAATTAATTGGTAACAAAACCCAGACTAATACTCGAGTAACACCGTCAATAAGTTCTCTAATTACTATTAAATATACAGCGCTCCCATACAACTTTAGTATCGATTATACCGTAAGTTTGGCAAATGGTTACAACCATTGATATTGATCATCTTTTTTCATCTGTATTTAATCCTAATTATTACTGTAAGAGTTTCACTTTTTCTCAGTACACGGAAGTCAATGATTTCACAGTTCCGTCAATTGAAGTGATGAACTAGGAAATTGAACCTCAAGATGATCCAAATTGACCTTTCTTTTTAGATTTTTTAAACTGATTTGAGCTGGTACCTGAACCCGGCGTTAGAATAATTAAAGGTTCTTGTTCATTTGGTGATTTGTCCGGTGGAGTCATGGGTATCGTAGTAGCAGCAGTAGTCGTAACTGTGCTATTGGTTTCGCTTTGGGTTGGAGAGGAATCAACTAGTCTGGCGACAACGTGGAAATCTGCATGACTTAAGCAACGAATAATAAGTACAACGAATCCCAAGAGCCATCCAACCAAACTAATAGCAGCACCGGTCTGTGAGAAAAAAGAAAATAACTGGTCACACGTCTGTTAAATTTCACTTTCACGCAGAGCCGTAACTAGAACGGGACCGGCCTGGTACCCGGTGTATGAATGTGTGGTATTAATTGTCCTGAGGACCCGCCGCTTGCGGCGACCCCAGCGGAGTGGCCGCGAAAGGCGAATTTTTACGTCAAAATGAATGCATAAAATGGTGGACATCTTCGGAATTTTTTTTAAGATTAATAGAATCTATCTTAGTGAACGAGAATCAGGATTTGGACAAGGTCGAAGCTTTATATCAATTTAGTAGTTGCTGACATGTGAAGCTCGGACCACAAAAACATTTTGTTACACATGTTACTAAATCTATTTTTATTTTATTAAATACTGGGAGACTGGGACCGGCCTGGTACTCAGGTACCACCCTAGTTACGGCTCTGACTTTCAGAATCCATAAAAAATTAGTCAGACTCAAATGGCGGATTCACTTAGATCACTATTCTACTTGGAACGCGGTAATGTAAGTAATGTAACTTATGAAATATGAACTTACTTCAGCGATGACTATGTCATCGTAAAAATTTGTTGCGTTTGGGTACTCTTTCCATTTATAATCTGTCAAGGCTTCGCAACTATAATAGACAAAGACAAAATCATAGCAACTGATTAGAAACCAAAGGAATATTTGTTGCATAATATTAATGTTTAATTTCAGGCACTTACTCTGTTTCATTCACACTGCTAACAATTGAGTCACAGAAGGATGAGAAACCCCCAAATGTAAGAGCCACGCTGACACTTGATAGCACGACAAACACCAGGTTAAATAGGAACGCGGGTGGTACTATCCGCCATGGCTGTGGAAGACTGAAAATATTTAACAAATAATAATGAAACATTGATTAGTACGTAGTGAAACATTTTTAGTAGGGAAGGGATTGGCTTCCGGCTTCCCACTTGATCTACGAATCTCTAGTAGTAGGTGGAAGGGAAAATCCCAATTGTCTGCCTCAGGGACCAAGCCCTCACTCAAAATGTTGCGAGTTAGGCACAAGTAATTCAATTCGGGCAATACTGCTATCCTGCATGTACCTACCACTTGAGTACAAATAATTATTATTTTATTACACTATTTAAAGTAAATTATCACTTACTTCTGACTGGCATTCCCCCCTTTCCCACACATGACAAATAACGTCCCCCAAATTCCAGCAAAAATCACGGACGCCACCGGGCAAAATTGACAAAAGTTGCAATAGCTCATCGCGGTCCCCAAACTCCCAAGTGACTTGACCGAAATTGTTTTGTTCACGTCCACGCTTTCCACCTGGTACTTCGAGTACAAAATGCACTCATTTTGAAAAGCACGAAGAAGACTTCCAATGGCCAAACTAGTGGCAATCCCACTAATCACAACGAGAATATAACTAAACAATTGGCATGCTTTCCAGCAGTACGACACTTCACTTTCTTGTTTCTCAAGAATTGAAATTTTAATGGGGGGTTTTAACGTCCGCTTCTGCTGATCCATTTTGTATTTAATAGCAGTCAGTCACCGTCACACAGAAAACTAGATATATTCAAGCACTTAATATATCACTTAATTTTCTTTAGCTTAGGAGAGACTGGAACCGAATAGAAATAATTATTGCTATAAAGTCAAATGATGCATTCTTAGGTACGTTATATCAATTGTTGAGCAGTAGAAGCAATTTGGAATCGTCATTGAGGCGTTGAGAGAATGAGTCTTCATAAGTTCCCTAGCTCAAAAATTCCTGTGAAATTAATAAAAAGAAAAACATTGTAAAAAATAAGTCTGCAACTATCAATAAATCATAATACTTTCTCTATAACGTAGCCAGAAGAATTCTTAGAACAAAATACAAAACAATGAAGAGCAGGAAGTAAAATAAGGATGGCAGCAAATTACAATACTGCAGTGTTACCGATTGTGATAGTGGTCAATTATGCGAATTCTTTTGAAATTTCCAATTCGAATATCAGATGTCACTGTTTCAGCTTCTTTCTCAAAACTTTTCTGAAAGCTATGAATTTGACTTCTTTGACCATATCATGTGAAAAAAATTTCCAGTTTTACTGTTCAGTCATTAGTCCAAGTCATGGTAGGCTGACCAACCGTACTCTTTTTAGGAGTACAGTACTCTTTTTCATTCGGCTGTACTCCTAGAAAATTTTGTACTCCTTCGTACTCTTTTTGAAAAGCTTGTACTCCTGTGTACTACTTTTTCAGAAATCTCAGAAATATTTGTATATTTTGTATTAGAAACTGAAATGTCAGTCGCTTCTTGTGAAAACCATAGTGAAAAAACAAGTCGTTGTAGATAAAATGGCCAAAAATGAAATTCATTGTAGGTAGAATGACCAAAAAAGTAATTCGTTGTACCTAAAATGGTAATTCCAAAATTTCAAAAAATGTACTCCTTTCAGACGACGAAAAGTTGGTCACCCTCGTCATGGAGCAACAGTGTGTATGTATACTTTGTATACCGCCTAAGAAGACGCATCTGCATCCTGTGTCTGCCTATCTGTCACCCTTAGGTTACCTTGAGTGAATTAACTAACTATGATTATGCAATATGATGCACGACCCACCACTCTACTTTACTAACTACTAATACATATACCCTTGTGACCAACTAAATAAATATTTATTCTGTTCGTTTCCATTCACGGCCCAATTGTATGCACAGGGTGGACCAAAACCAAGTGTCTATTCGCGGTAATTGCTTTATTACTAAAGGAATTTAAAATGTGAGATAGCCATTTTCTTCGAAATTTAATTGCACGTCTAATGAGCCATTTCACATTGTGATGTGCGCAGAGCGCGCTGTCAATAGAAACAACTTGGCGGCGTTGCTAGAAGGAAGAGCAACTGACCCAAAATTTTGCACACTATTTCTCAAAATCCGAGATTTCAAATTTTCCGATTTTCAAACAAGCATGAGCTAACCTTGTAGGGACTTGTTTACCAACAGTATCAGTTGATGATTGATTGTACTTGAAGCTGAAACGTAGAAGTTATTGCCTGAATGTTTGCAGCTTGAGGTCAGGTAATTTAATTTCCGTAAACAAATTACGAAGCTAAACCCCAGTTCAACCATTTACTAGGTATAAATGCATATACACATAATTATTTCATGCTGAATTTATCAATATACTGATCACGATTTCACGATCACGATTCACTAAAGCAGAGCAAATGCTTTCAAATTCTTTACACAACTCTGAAATTCTTGATCAATTAAATATTTCTTATTATCCCCATTTCCCACTTGCCACTTTTCATTGTTTCAGTTATAATACATTATAATACAATGTCAAATGCAAACAAAATGTGTTCGGAGTTGGAGTGAGTTTTTTGTGTGTGGAAAATTTCCATTCCAACAAAGACATTTAATTTCAACTTTTCAACATGTGCAAAATATGTGCAAGTCATCACTACCATCATGCAAAACAAATTATAATTATAAACTACACAATATGAAGTTGTTAAATATTAAAGTCCTACCAAATATTAAATGCTATCAGTTAAAAAATTCTTACCGACATTTTGGTTGGTATAATTCTCGTATATCGTCGTGACATGTGGAAAAAAACCACGCTCGCTTCAGTTTCAGTTACAGTTCAGAGATTTCTTCCTCCTTCTAGAATTTGGAATTTGGCCAAATGAAAGGCACACGAACTACGAACGAACGACAAAGCAATTAGAAAAGTAGGTGTAAGCGTGTAAGCCTTCGGAAACTTGAGAGCAGATCCAATCCAGAATCTTCTTTATGGGATTTATTTAGTAAATTTCAGAACACCTGAACTGAAACTGAACATTGAATGAAAACTAATTAAATTTAATTGACTGTACTATGCAGTGCATAAAATAATATTTTACTGGGCCTAGCCGGTTGTACTGTTGTACACTAAGAAAATAAAATAACTCCGAACTGACAGAATAAAATAACTCCGCACTGACTCTGAACAGACAAAATGAACTGAAAGAGAAATGAGAGAACTGACGAGAACTGAAAGCAAAATAGGAAAGAATATTTGTGTGCATTTTTGCCTGGCCTCGCCATCCCAGCCATCCCCCCCAATATCGTCATACATTTGTTTATCTCACATACGAATGGAACATCCTCACATTAATTCATTTTCCTTCCACATACAGGGTGTTCCATAACCATTGAAATAATTTCCCGCTGTATGTGCATACTAAATGACTATGGTTCACATTTCCCCATTTGGAATCGCATGGAAAGTACGTCACGGCAGCATGGGTTATGAATTTCACAAAAAATGAGATGTACATTTGTAATATGAAAGAATAGAAACTAGATCCGCCTCTCAGTTGACATTCACCGATGTTGGTAATAGGCGTGGCATGATTATCTCAGGTTACCTAAAAGAATTGATAGGTATATAGGTATATTGTTGTGGAGAATGGGTAAATAGAATAATTTTGACTTGAAAGGCGAACGGATGGAACCCTCAGCCCATACCCTATTATAGCGAAGCCCTAAATCTTCGTCTAGCACATATTGAAATGAAACAATTTAATCCAAGAATAAGCTATAGAGAATTCGAGAGGAAAGATATAATTTCTTGGTTAAAAATTTCTGGTCACAGAGCCGCAGCCCGCTTGGGATTTCTTTTGGCAATACATTGCTATATAATTGATGAATCTGCTATCTAACTTTTCTGCTACCTATATACTTTTCAAAATCCATATCTAAGGGAGTTCTGAGACACCTCTATGCATGTTCGACTAGGGCTCGGACCGTTTCGTTTCGTTTCGTTTCTTGCTAGAAACGGAACGGAAACGGCGCTAGTGGAAACGGAAACGAAACGGTAATAAGAGCATGGAAACGGAAACGAAACGGAAACGGAAC
>JAQFYE010001695.1:0-21406 GCA_034694305.1 Protaphorura glebata | reverse complement strand
ATTTGACCAGGTGGGAATTCCAAGGGCCGTGCGCAAAAATGTCTAATTATATAATTCCGGAAAATTTGACCTTACACAGTTTAAAGCCCAATAGAAATTAACAAGCTCATTATTAAGACAATTTCAGCTGGTATGAATATAAAGTGGGATTTTTTAATCGGCCAATTGAAATAAAAAAATCCGAATGACGCCGACAGCAACATGGAACACTTGACGGACAGAGTGCACGTAAAAATACCAATGTTTCTCGGTTTGATGAATCGTTTCACATAATATGCAAAAATCTCGGCAGAGAAAAAAAAATTGTCTTCGGGTTTTTTATTTTCTCATTCCAATGGTGTAATTGAGTGCACTCCTTGAAAAGAAACCGGTTCTTTTCTCATCTATGCAAGTAAACGCAGTCCACGCCGATTTGAAAACACGCAAATATGACGTACGATCGAGTCAAATTGCATTATTAATTTGTTTTTATCACCACAAGTATTTTAACTCTCGTAGTTTCTACCGAGAAATGAAATGTCAGAACTCCTGGGATTCTTGTGAACGTAACAGAATAAATGACATGTTTTAAGTCTCCAGATTCCTTGTTTGTTATTATTTTTGTGGTAGATTACTGAGAAAATAATTTTACCGCAACATTTCTAAAAGAAATTGGATGATGGGTATACTATAGTGTCTGTTGAAACTGCTTGGTATTAATTAAATGACTTACTAATTAAATGACTTTACATCCAAGTCAACAGAATTCTATGCCGTAATTCAGTACTTTTGGTGTGAAATAGGATTTATTTGGTGCTGAAAACGCATTTCTTGATGAAAATTGCATCTGGTGCAGCAATCATATTTTTAGTGGAATAGTCAATTTAATTGGCGGGTGAATAATTTATTCCTTGTTGAAACAATACTGAACACTGGTTCAGGCAGCCCTTTTGTCATTCTGCTGTATGACGGTATGACTGACTCGAATTCGCAATGATTTCTGGTTGGTTTAAGGTGAATTCTTTCCATTGAGTTTTTCCTTACTACTAGGGGTACCTGGCCGTACCTAATGTCTGCTCTGGATGACAATGTAGGACAATACCTCAAGGTGTTAACTTCTGGTGTTCTCATCCGAATAAAAATGGTGTTTTTCGGTCAATTTTAAAATCCTGGATGTATTCAGTCAAAGATAAAAAAATTAGGCGATGAAAAATAGGCCAGGATTTCTAATTTCCCATTTACTCTGGAGTGACAGCCTGGACGGAAATAGCTGAAATCTACGAGGCTAAAACCAAAACAATCTAATTTTACAAGGATCCTTGCAACTCATCCGGATCAGGTAAAATTTAAAGGACTTATCCCAAGTCAGAGAGTTCATTCACACCTGACCCGAATATACTAGAAAAGGCTTTCATTTAGCGGATTACAGTATCTTGTTTTGGTCCGACTAGCCCTCGAGAAGAATGGATTGACCCAATGACAGGTCAATAAATGTTCATAATACAGAGGACAAAAGGAAAGGGTCTTAAAGTGGAAGTCAGAAGGATTTAAGGATCAGGACGGGCTTGGCCTTTCTCACCTGTCTTATTGGCAGGTCAGAAAAGCTGTAAGGAAGTGCAAGGACTTAAGGGCAATAAATTGACCCAACACTTGCTCACAATTCAAAGATAAACAATTAGAAACAAGGATCACACTTTCACATTTTGTGAATATCTGTACTTCTAGTGACAAAATTTTGCCCGTTAGAGATTTTACTTTTTAAGTTTTTAATGGACTTTTGAATAGTTAATTTGTAGTGCTCTCTTTAGTTCATTAAATTCTCTTCAAAAATTTTTTCACCTTTATCTGACCATCTTCATGTTAAATTATGATGAAAATTAATGATCCGCTATATTCATCTCATCGTTGATATACTTGTCAGGGAATGTTAGGGAAAACGAAAAACTGTATGGGAATTTGAAAAAGCCCGCCATACGCACCGGCACTTTTACCCCTGATGGGGGTAATGTTAATTCAAGTTATAGGTTAGGTTTGGTCGGGTCAAAGTTTGAAGTTCTATTGGATTCTAACAGATTTCGGGTTTTATCAGTAACATATAAAATTATAATTTCAAAAATAATTTCCTTAGCAAAGATTTTGCACCCTGGTTTGGACGCATTTTTGATACGTTGTAGCCCTTGACCTCCTTAACAACTTTTGTCAAAGTTCAGCACCAAATAGTTTAACCGTTTGCCGGCTAGAAATACACGGCCCAACGCCCAACTGGACGTTGTTAATTCGTAGGAAATCGTGACGGATTCATGACGTCACAACGTGCATTTCCATGCTCGGCCAAACGGTTTGACTTATCGGGATATGACCTTTAGAAAAGTTGTTCAGGAGGTCAATTCCTGCAATGCAATCAAACATACAGCGAAATCTAACGTCATACTTTTTTCATAATGACTGTGCTTTGTCTATATAATATTAGGAATGTGTGCTACCTCATTACATTGGTAGGCTTCCTCAACGACGGGAATGACCTCCTTGATCATTATATGAAGGATTGGAATTGGAATCGTGATTGGTTGATTAGATGCCAAATCCTTGAGGAACTGGAAATGAGAATCAACACGGGAAACTGCTCGGAGTGGACCAACGTTTTTCAACTTTGTTTCTAAAATTATTTCAAATTTGTCGTTAGAAGTGCTTAAATTTTTTTTATCAAAAAGACTAAAACGAACCAAATTTGTGTCTCAATTGAAATGCCTCCTCCTCCGGTTTAGTTCATATCCTGAATAGGCATAAAACACGAAATTGTATAGATAAAATTGTTATATTCTTAAAACCCGTCGAACCCACCGACCCATGTGGTCGCCTAAATGAAAACTACATGATTTAATTAGTTGAGTACCGGTTCAAGTCGCTGTGAAGCTTTGTTCCGGGGTAATTGTTACACAATTCTGCGAGAAGTTTCGAAGTACTGGGCTATGGTATAGTCTCATGAAACCTCTAAAGTCATAGTCTCCGTGGTCTTGATTTTGTAATTTCTCCATAAGGATTTCTTGTTGTGGAATTTTAAACCTTAGCAAATTGTGCAAGGCCTTATTTTCTTTGTCAAGTCTTTTCACCTCATCAGTCATTTGGCCCAAAATCATTTTCCTTTGTGTTGCGATATCCTTCACAATCTGAACAAGTGTCGCCGGCTCTTTTTTCCACGCGTTCTGATTTAGAAGAAATTATGGCTATTTGTTTATCACTTGAGCAAAATTTAAAAAAAAAAACACGCCATCTTACGCTTGGAACTGGTTTGGATTCCTCAGGTTTCCCAGTTTCAACGTTTTATCTCCTGGTTTGAGCGGATTTTTAGGATTCCCTGCTGGTTTCTCATGTTTTTCGGAAACAGCAGGTTTTTGAGCTTTTTCTATTGCTTTTTCAAGTTTCTCAGAAGCTGTTGGTTTTTTATACTTTCCTGCTGGTTTTTAAGGTTTCGCAAGCGTCTCAGGCTTCAGTCTTTCCTTTTTCCTTCTTCGAGTCCTTTCGAACCGCGTCATTCGGAGCGAGTGTGTGTTCCGATTTTAGAATCTTTTCTTTTTTTCTTGAGTCCATCCGAACTGGGTAAGTTAGAGCTGGAAGACGTTCCGGTTTTTCCACAGGATGCTCAACAAAGTGGGAAGGCACTGAAGTAGTAGTATGTGGTCTCAGAACTTTAACATTTTCTTACTTGCCCTTGGGTCAATGACCATTGGAGCCGGTTTTGAATTCGTTTCCTAGGTCAAAGGTACTTCAAACGTCATGTGTACTTAATTTCCACCATCTTAATTAGAATATTTTACTAACCCCAGGCGGATGCATGAATTGAGCATTTTTTGGCGCCGGTCGCGTC
The DNA here is from genome assembly GCA_034694305.1 of Protaphorura glebata. Classification (NCBI taxonomy): domain Eukaryota; kingdom Metazoa; phylum Arthropoda; class Collembola; order Poduromorpha; family Onychiuridae; genus Protaphorura; species Protaphorura glebata. Next base: position 17,562 of record JAQFYE010001695.1, on the reverse strand, counting down.
AGAAAATTGTCTTGAGCCGATGTAGCCTCAAGTTTATGCACTTTTTTACCCTTAGACATTTTGGATCGTGGGGCCTTGACATCGGCTGACCGGGACCGCGTTTTCCCACCCGGTTTAGTTACAGGAACTACCGGTGGCGGTGTCGGTGGTTCTACCTGACTCCGTCGCTCAGCTTCGTGGAATTCAATCAGGTTTTATTTTCCGAGCACCAAGGGACCCTCTTTTCTTTCTAAGGTCTAGTTTAGCGGGCCAATAATTAGGGCTGGTACCACTGGTCGAACTCTCTGAACCTTTGGCTAGATAATTTCAAAAATAAAGCAAAAATTTAGTTCGAACACCAAAATTTTAAAATGGGAATCACTTTTCATATGAGAAAATCGGTCAAAAACTCGTCAATGAATATTTTTGCATCATTATAATTTAAAAGAAATAGAAAATTAGATTAAATTGCTTAATGCCGATTTGGATACCTGTGGCTCAACATCCTTGGGAGGATTGACATTGTGTGCAAGGTGGCTTTCAATTTTAAGATCTGGCGGATATTACGGTGTATCTTTTTAAATGTAACACGGACCCTTGACATCTCGAACCAATTTTACAGGCTCATTGTGTGGACGCCGTCTGGACTTTGGATCTCGTCGGCTCATTTTTCTCCTAAATCGCTGGTGTGGCACTTTCAAAAATATGAATACGAGTTTGAGTTTCTTCGCTGGTGCTATAATAAGATTGACCGTGGAATTAACTAATTAATTCAAAATCGGCGGATAAATGTTCTCACCAAATTATCTCAAAAATGTGTTTGATAAAACGATGTGGAATTTCTCTTCCGCAGAACCTTTTATAATAATTCCTGAATCCCCAGCATCTCATTTCCCCAAGTGAGGGTATCACTGTGTGACTAACGGAAGTGCATCGACACAACGACTTTAGGTTGTTATGTCAAATTTTGTAATGAATTTCAGTGAGGAATATATTCAAACGCTGTCAATTATTTTCAGAACAGAAATTTGTTTTTCCTTAGGAAGGAGTGGCTTTAAATTAATGTAATTAATATAATTTAGCTAATTAAATAATTAATTTGACCAAATTTTCAAGTTCGGTTTATTTCACGTTCCGTCAAATTAAGACAACCAATAAGTCACTTAGGGGAATTTCTTTAAGGACGAGCTAATTAATTAAGTTGAACAAATCGGCGTATAAATTATCTCACCAAATTAGCTCACTGGTCCTTATGATAAAAATGTGGAATTTCTCGTGCGCAAAAACTTTTATAATTCTCAATTGATGACGATGGACGGAGCAGTTGAAATTATTCTTTTCATATTTGAGTACGAACCAGTTAAAAATTTTGTTTTGTTGTTGATTATGTCAGTAAACAATGCAAACTCGACATTTTTGAACGATCGAACCAGCAATGAAAAGTTTCAGTTAATTGCCGTTGTCGTTCATTCAATATGTGCCTTAAATAATAATGAAATAATCTATCAAATAACGTCTACGAACGGTAAATCAATTAAAAATCGATTTTTCTCAGTCACTGAAAGATACCTTGAAATCATTCCAAATAGACAAAAAAATTTATACAAGATATTATTTATCGAATTTCTTGGGTTAAGGTTTTTCTTAATTTTTATTCCTGGGCATTGTACGGCATATCGTAGATGTCAGATTCATATTGATTTTTCATTTCACTCGAATAAATTTTGGTATATAATCTAAAATTCAAAAAATCAATCAGAAATTGACAATTCTTTCCTTCTGAAGCATTGTATTGCGCTGGAATCCATCTCATAAATTATTTATAAACACTTTTTCCTTGTTCCGGATTGGAATATGATTTGAAATATATTCTTTGGAATTCTATTGAATGCATTGAATGAGTATTATAGATATGGATAATTTTTTTTGAATGAGTGAACTTTTGGGAGACCCTGACCCATAAATTGAGATGGGAAAGGAATGTGGTGTTTGTACTCTAGACCCTAATCACAGCATTTAGACCTGAGAAGTCTTGTGGAAGACCTTCCAATTCCTGTTCCGAAAGGAAGGGGTTTTCACACCTTTTGAGACGAGGACGAAGGCAAAGGATGACAGGAAGAATTGGGCCAAGACCGGACGGACGCGTGAGAAGGCGAAGGGTGAACACAATTTACATCACTTTGTTTTTCTCATCTTCCAATCTTTTTAACACCACAAATATATCAACAATCAACGGTGCAAAATCAAGGTTACGTCCAATACTATTCTCATTCATTCTATTTATAATTTTCTACTAGAATACTTTCATACAGAAATCAGTTCATGTTATTCATATACCTAGGGTGCTCTATAATGAGTGGACACAATATTCTTGGAAATAATTACACCCCGATTGTAAAATCTAGCCTAGCGAACTTGGGTGTTTTCCTACTACTAGGGGTTCCTACTACACTACATTACTGTCGATTCTAATGACGTCTATACAATCCAGTTACGGATAACTGTGTTATTTCTACCCTTAATAAGTCCTTATTCGATGACCATTTAGCGAATCATAGATAAAGCAGCTTATTTTTAATTACCTAGTTTATTTAGATTGAACTATTATAAACAAGAGGACCAAAAAATGCCTGCACTTATGCACTGCACTGCCTGAACGCAATTGAAGTATACAAATTCCTAATTTAGATCCACAGGAGCCATTTATCTTTAATTAACTTTCATGTCCATTTTAATTAATTAGTATTATAATTAACTTTTTCATCGAATCCATGTCGTACAACATGCAAAGAAAACCGACCCAAACCGGATAATCTACTATACGATAATACTTGACAGAATTTAATTATTTAATATTTTATAAGCATGTAATTTTCCAAACCGTACTGTCCTTCGTAGTCTTCATTCAGTTTCGCCACGTGGACACACTTCAACTTGACATTTTAGCTCCAAAATCGCTCAACGCTTTCTTTCTTTCCCTTATCTTTTGTGTATACATAGACTTTATGAAAACAATTAAATGAGTAGATCAAAAGTTGTATCCCCAAAATCTTAGTTGTGATAGAGTTGAGTTCCCCACTACTAGGGGTAAATTCCTTAGGCCAAGCGACGTTTCTTTCCTCACGGCTATTGTCAATTGTACTCGTAATTGGTGAATTCAAATTAATGTTGAAATAATTGAAGAGATGCGAAATACGACAATAACTAATCCTTGCATCGTAGAATAGGGCTGCAAAGTATCTGATCATGTGTAAATGTGTTAGGGGTTCAATCCTTCTGACAGATACATAAGATGATTAATTAGTAGTAGTATTTGATAAGGCAGTAGTAATTATTTAAAATATTGATTGATTGATTCAGTTGTATCTCATCGTTTCCTTCCCTTGTAATTGATCCACGCGACGAGGTTTGAGTCAAAGGAGGTCTTAGCTGGAAATCAGTCTTGTCTTGACGTGTTAGTTAGTTGTTTTATTAATTGAAGGTGTGTTTGTACTCTGAAAAGGTAGTTGTGGATTGATTTTGACATGACATGAGGTTTGAGACTATGCCTTCCTTCTTTAAACTGGACTACTACAGTTCTTTGTGCTCAAAATTATGAAACTTTCACAAATGGTTATCTCGAGCAAAGAACTCGCGAGACTTGACACATAAATACAAATTCATTTGCTCTTCTTTAGTGCCCATTGACAAAAAAATACATTTTTATGTAACAACAAGAACAAGTTCCACATCAGTCATATGTATTCATATTTATTAACAATTTTTCTCCTTAAATCCTTCACAAATTTTGCAATCACCCATCATTTAACGGCGTACGCGTAGAAACTATGAGAAATATTCCCAAGTCTAACCTGACTTTAAATTAAACATGTAAGTAAAGTATGGGAAAATTACAATCATTCTCATTCGCCAGTCGTTGACCTATTGCATTACATTCTGTCTTATGGTGTCATTGCATTTATACCCTGCAATATACACCAACTAGCTAATTCCATTCAGAATCAACAATTTGTTTCTATCTTTTCTGTACTGTCTTCAAGATAACTTGACTACGCTTTCTTACTAAGGTAAGCTCAAACTGCAAAGAGACAAAATCTAGTCTGAGGTTGCAAGCTAAGGGAAACGAACCAGTTTCAGCAGGACTCAAATTTTACAAAATCCTGCTTCGTTTGAAGAGTATGAGCTTACCTAGTAAGGAAGTTGTCAAATTGTGTTGTTAGTGTTTACAAATCAGAATGTCCACCCAAGCTACCTTGTTGGGGTCATATCACAGGGTGTGTCTCGATCAGTTTTCTCAACCAAGCCAGTTTTGAATTTGGAAAACTTTAGACCAGTATTAAGAGGTCGAAAACCTATCAGAAAATTTCCCTTATAAATGTTTAAAACTGCACGATATGCTTGGACTTGTTTACGCGATGACTTCCGCAGCTCACGACAAATGTCAAAATTTAGTCTTTACACATTGTTTTGTTAAATTTTCGGTGGGATAACTTGTAACAACTTAACTTGTAACGTCTAAGTAAACCTATACCATGGTTTTTAAGAATTAATTTCACCGACTCGAAAATATTATTTTTCTCCCGATTATTTTTCAGACTCGCGTTTATTTTTGTCTTAATGATCGTAAGTCGTTAGGAACTTTTCTCCCAAATTTGTGTATCAAATATTATAGATTTATCTTCAAATTGGCAATTTTCAGCTCAAGGTTGCCCAAGCCATAATGTGTACACGTTGTTCCATGCATTCTTGCCAGAAAATGCCAGAGGTATCCGGCATATTATCTATTTTCTGGTGTCATTTTTAAAATTGTTGGTTCAGTGGTTATAAATATGACGCCAACTGAAGTCTAAAGATATGAAGAAGCTAATTTTCCTAAAGTATGTGTAACATGTTTGATTCGGCCTCTGGCCATGTCATCAAATTCTGGAGCCTCGGATCCCCAGGCACACTTGATCTAAAAAGAATTATGGTTCTGAGTCTGGAAGTCCGGACTTCCCCTCATACAAGTTTAGTGGACTAGATTTTTGCTAGCCTAGATTGCAAAATACTACATTTGATGTTGTAATGTTCTACATTTGGCGGTAGTCGTTGTAGAAAAGTACCTTTATTTCCACCTCGATTGGAGTGAGCTTTAGTGGACGTACTTTTATGATGATTACTTGATTACTATTTTGTCTGTCGTCGAGTTCTTTGTTCTAGAAAATGGGCATTGACTCTTGGCTTTGACTAGGGCGTCATTAAAAACTTATGTAGTGAATGAGAAGTCTACACCCTCCTGTTTACACTCTATTTTTTTTGTCTTTTGTTTAATTGCCATGAATTATGAAATTCTACTCACTAACTCCTGCTGCGTTTGTGCCGGATAGGAGTGTGGAAAATATTTTGCATTTTGTATAGGTTCTAGTGCAGATGTCATGAGTTGAACGAGGAAGACAGGCCTTCGTCCACCCATAAATTAATTCATCGCACTGTTCTGAATATTCTTGACAGCGTCCTTTTTAGTGTAAGGAGCACTTGTAACTTGATTCTATAAATCAATTCAAATCTAAATTCAAAAACAACAACGCCAATGAACGACTTGGCGCGGAGTAGTTGCTGGTGCCAAATCCGCAAACGAAACCTCAACATTCAACTCCATTTTTCCGCTGTCTCAAGTCTCCAAGCTAAACCACAAAAATGTCTGCCATATTTGTCAATACTAGCGTGTCTTCAATCCAGCTTGCAAAATTTAGTCAATCCTGGTTTAGTTTTAAGCCTCATCTCAAGTTTTAAACGAAAACTGCTACTTTTCTTTCAGGATTTGGTGAATCTTTACGCCATCTCAGCAGATCACAAGATTAAACTGCAAAATTTCTTGGAATTTGGCGTCTCTTCGAAGCCTGCAGTCTGAACTGTAAGATGCGTTGTAATTTTTGTGAATATTGTCTGATTTTACCGGAATTGTGTCATCTCTAAGCATAAAACCACAAAATTTCGCACAAAATTGACGAATTCTTGGCCTCAACTTGTATTTTTCCTGAACCCCTCGAAACAATATCCAAAATTGGTGAAGATCGTCGAGTTTTATGCCAACTCGGCTGACTTTGTAGACCAATACACAAAATTCCACTACAACTTGGTGTATTTTATCATAGCTTTGTGTTTCTTGTCAAGTCCGCAAAAGAATCGCTGAAATCATTTTGAAATTTGATAAATTTCGTGGCGTCATATCTTAACTCAATTGACTCCATAAACCAATAAACAAAATCTCACAGAGAATTGACGCATTTTGACTTCGTTTTTGCCTCAAGTCCATTCGAAATATCAACATTTCAAGCAAATTGTGAAATTATAGTGAATTTTGGCGTAGTTTCACATTTTTGGAAAACTATGAGTTTCTATATTGGTAAAACCCGAAAAAGATCTCTATGGTTTTGTTGAAGAGTTACTGACTGAAATAAGGAGAACTATAAGGAAAGGTATTGATGAAACAATTTTTTTTAACTTGATTTTATATGTAAAGGAGCAAAAAGCAGTTAGGTTTTAATTTTTTATTTCAAAATTAATTATATAAATATTAGTTGTTCAAAAACTTAAGAAAATTCTCTCGCAAGATTATTTTTAGTCCGACTCAGGGTCCACTTGGGGTGTGAGTCTGCGAATACAAACTCCTGAATCGTGGGAAGAGTCTAATCAAATGAATCTAACTGCATGCAAAGGTTTAATTAATTAATGTGGCGCTAAGTACAGACTATTACATTATTTGTACATGGTAGAGGTATTTGCAAAAAAAAAAGGTTTCATTGCACTCATGAGTGTATAGCAAAGGAAGTTTAGGTTTGACGAGTCACAAAGTCATTATTGCACGTAGTGTGTAGCATATCCCTATAACTCTATCATCATTTGTTGATTTCTTGAGATGCGGTCATTGAACTTTTGATTGAGTTAAAATGTGTGTGCGACATTCGATTATTCCATTTCCCTAGTTTCATTGCAGGCATTGAGTTGAGTATTAGAATGTAAATGGCTATGATCATAAATTGTTTATATGGCGACGATGATGAGGAAAGCCTGGCGTTTCAAGATGATAATTTACCTCTACGACCACCACCAACAATCCATATAAAGTCCAAATGTACAGCTATGGACGGACAACAATGAAGTTTCATCTCCCTGGACTCACCACGCACGTCTACTCTATACATGCAAATATATACAAGCAATTTCGCAAAACTTGTCCAAATCAAACAAGAATGCATTGCACTGCAAGATTATGCATCGAGATATACACACATACCTCGGGAATACCGGTCTCAGTAGGTTACTAGTCTCTAATTTCTACCAGTCATCATGTCCAAGTTGTTTTTGCACATGCTTTAACTTCATATCACAAATATATGCTTCAAATCTCGAGATCTTTTCGATATTTTTACAAAATGCAGAGCATTAAAGGCCTAACTGAAATGGACTAGCCATGTGTGCAAAAATATCCGTAGTTTTCATGTTTTATATTTTAAAATTGAAAATTCTTCACAGTATCACATTCCTACTGGAGATACTTTTGCGTTGAAAATGGAAAATAGTCTAATCTACGCAAAATACACAGAGACGTTGCGTAAGCTTGAAGCTTAAGTGTTTTCTCCATGTAAATTGACCTTACATAAAGGAGAAAGCTCTAACCTCAAGTTATTTTACAAAATATGCAATACTAACTGCAGTAGGATTTTTATGTTGTCTGCAGAAGGTACCCCTAGTAGTAAAACAGAACTCCGGCGGAGAGAAACTCATTTAACACAACAATAATTAATTTTGTCCTGCTTTTCCCTGAAAGAAATCTAATGTAGAAATTTATGATACCTTTGGCATTATTTGTTCTGAGACGGACAATTTTTTGTGTAAAGGTAGAACTTGTGGAATATTCTCCGTTTTTTAGACTTGTCAGACAAATAGGCGCTGTATGATTTAAAATAGATTATTCTCAGGGTAATAATGAGTAAAAGACAAGTGACTTAAAATACTGACAAGTGAAGAAAGGGACAAAAATGTTTTTTTTTGTCTTTCTGCCCATTTATGTGTATTATTTAACCAAGTTTTTTACTTGTCTCATTCATAAAAATTTATTTCCACGACACACCTGAGAAAGCTTGACGAGCTTACTACTACGACTATTTTCTCCTTTTTTTAACGCGGAACTACAAACTTTGGGTTACAGATGTTTTTTTTTTTACAGTTTTTTCTGTCCAATCCAAATGTCAACGTTGGTAGTGTCTTGTTAAACTACTAAGTAGGGTTATTAACAACAATGCAGCAATGTTTTGTTGACTCTTTGACTGTATGAGGATTACTGTAGACATTGCATTAAAGACCATTCCCTAGTGGCACATTCTCAACCCAAGGAGGTCAATAACCTTTAGAAGAATCACTTGACTCGATTTTAAAGGACAAAAACCTGAACAACTTTCATGATGAATGAATTTCATCAATTATTCTATGTGGACTCGTCGATTCACTTTTTTTCATTATATGTATGCATTGCGTACAGAATTTGATGATTTGATTTAAGCGTTTTAAGAAAGTATCTTCAGGATGACGATAAGTTTTAAATCCACAACTCAAAGTCATTTCCTGTTCCTCCAAGTGCAGGCAGTGCAATGGACTCACCTTACCCAATTCTGTATTTTTTGTCTAATTAGCTAAACAAGTTGTGGTCATATAGTATGAATACACCTTGACACATATTCAATGTTAAATATATAGGGCTTTGGAGTATAAAAAAGACCCCCTAAAGGAGTTTGGCATGGAGCCCAAAATTTGCAAATTGAGTCCGTGTTGACCTTCCATTTCATTTGAACTGCACTTCTTGCAATGCATTTGCAGGTGCTTTCCCCCCTTTTTTATCTTCCTCCAAGTGCAATCAGTGCGAGTGAATCATTTTTTTTCATAGTATTGTTTGCATGCACATATGTATTGAATGATGACGACCCAACTTGAATCACAAATCTGAGGTGTGTCTTGTTGTATGTTGTGAAGTCAAGTCCAAGTTTTCTTCCTTCCTATCCATATACCGGTCAGCCGGTCGGACTTGTAATTAAATTAAATGATCATCTCGCACGCCGTGCCCTACTTTTAATCAATCATCCCTCTGAATCAACAACCTTTTTAACCTACACGCACGCACGTCCACATCTTTATCATTAAAAACCACACATACGCAGGCACGCCTCAAATTTTTTCAATGTTACTCCTTCCTTCCTTCCCTATTACAATTAAATCCCAACCTGTGAGTAACAATTTTTAGTTCTGGCGCCTTTCAGATTAACAATGATAATGATTTATTGAACCAATTGCATTTGGAGAAATCAGCAATATTTTTGTAAGTATGGCATTGTGCGTATCCAGAAATAATACCTATGGAAACGGTGGTAACGTCACTAACAATCTCGTGAGAAGCAACCCAAATTGATCTTACACCTTTAGCAACGATGGTGGAAGCGATAACGATTTAAAAGTATTTGTGAATGCTGTTCAGTTCTTAAATATCAGAATTACTACACCGGAACTAAGATTCAGACACAAACAACATATTAACTCGGCATTTGCTTCAGCAATACTTGCGAAAGCAGTATAGAGATATCCAAGAAGGCTGGACTGTGTAGCTAATTTATTTAGAAGGAGTCGCGGTAAGTCGATGTAAACAACAATAACAAACTCTGGTCACAAAACAGTCATTTTGTGACCAATGTAATCAGATGCAATTTGATTCCGGTTACCATGGGAGATGAGAGGTGGATTTGGGGCACCGACTTAACGCGACTCCTACTGAAACGAATCAGCTTGTTTATTCTTCTTGGAGATATCTATGGAAGCAACAGCATTGTTTGTGGCGGTAGCGATATCTGGCTGCAACTAAGATTCAGACACAAACAACATATTAATTCGGCATTTGCTTCAGCAATATTTGCGGAAGCACTATACCGATATCTATGGAAGCGACATCATTGCTTGTGGAAGCGGTAACGATATCTGGCTGCATACTTGTAACGTCGAAAGTAACGAGGAAATTGTGACATTGCTTTAGAAGCATTTGGCGATTAGCTTAAGTAAACTTCCTCAAAGCGCCCAACCACCTTCAAAAGGCGACCAAACGCGGATGTCATGCACGTACTGCAATATCTCAATGTAGTTGGAAGGAGCAAATGACTTGTAATGGTAATACCCGACCACCCTATGCCGGTCGTAACTTGGAGTACAGGAGTTGTTGATCTGTTGGGTCGAATTCGAATCCAAATTTATTTTAAAAAACTATGAGTAGTTTTGAAGTGAATGAAGTTTGGGCACACCTTAAAAACTTACACTGCAGGCTTAGGATGACGATAGTCATTGTCCTAGTAGTAATATTCGACCTTTCCTATTGTAAATATAGTCAGTGCGTTTGAAAAAGGTGTTAAGCCGGTGTAATCCCCCTAATACGAACTAATCCAGAGGATATAGCCAGTATATCTTGTAACGTGTACTATTATGAAGTCATGAAGACCTACGCCAAGCAGTCTGGACATTCACACATAGGTTTTACTATTTTGAGCTGTCTAATTATGTCTCAATTTGTAATGTCACGAAATAAGTATTTCTTGTTAATGCCCAACTGTGAGCGATGGGTCACTCATGAATTTATAATGATTACTGGTTGTGTGCATTTAAATAGCAAACGGAAATAGCTCTGAACAAAATTTTCACATTCAAATGATTTCCTACTACTAGAGATACCATTTCTTTAGAAATAGAACAGGAATAGAAATGTTGCATGGATCTGTATTGTAGGTGATCTCTTTTCAAAGGGGAACTAATTATGACAACAAGAGGTGCTTGAAATAGTTTAGTTGACACTTTTGAGATTTGGAAGGATCCGGACCTTAAATATGATAGAACGGGATTCAGTTCAACTTGGGGAGGAAAGAAGGACCGTTCGTCCTACTTTTCTAAAGTGTACTATTCTGAAATACAAGAATGATTGCTGTTGTTATCATCCTTACTTCTGTCCGTGTGTCTCCAAAAGATCTTATTTCATCGTCCTACGGTTCTCTTTTGTTAAACATTTGGGAGATGCATTAACACTAATAGGCCGCAGGAATTGTAACGTAAGTTAATGTAAATGTAAGGGTTTTTAGCGCTCTCTTGGGAACATTTTTTTATTCCTTTCAAAAAACTGAGAGAAAAATTTCATCTCATTGTCCGTACTTTTTAGGTCATCTACCTGGGACGATGACATGATTACCCATAACAGTCTCCACGGGAATTTAGGTCGGATGTTTTGCGGGTAGCACTGTTTTTTTTGTTCTCGAACTTTTTTGTGCCGTCCAAAAAAAAAATAGAATACCGTTTGAATTTTAATATTATAATTGTATACCTTTCGATCGGATATCTGGAACATGAGAGCTTGTAGAGAAATAAAAGCTCTAAAACATTAGACGTTCACTGTAGAGTATTATTAGAATGGCCCCAGATTGGGCTACAACTTTAAATTTGGCATAGGGAAGGTCACCCCAATATGAGTAGTACGAAAAATTCTGCTACAGGACAGCGCATTTGATACAGCAGGACATTTTGCGAATCACCAGGAAGCCCCTAAACATTTTTGCTTTCTAGACGCCGATTACATATAGGGCTACACAATTACTTCTTAAACGTGGTTGTTTAAGAGAGCTTCATGGGAGTTTTCCTACTACTTAGGGTACCTCCCCTGGAAAAGTATTCATCAATGACCATGCCTTAAAGTGAATGTCAATTAATTTATATACTTCTATCAGTGGTAGGATTTCTTAGAACCAAGAAACTGTATGACGATGAAGGTCGATTCTAACGAAAATTATATTTCTTCTGTTACAATGTCCGTCGTAAGAATAAAGCTTCAACATAACGAATATATGGCAAATAAATTGTAAAACCAGTAGAGAGCAGAGAATTTGACCAAGTCCTTTTTTGAAGGAGATCAAACCCAATCCATGAGCCAAGAAAATTACAAAGGGGGTACAAAAAGAAAGAAAAAACGAAGACTGTTGGAAGGTGGCATGGTGCCAAAGTTCATTGTGCTATTTGTTATTACATTATTATAACTTGACTTTATGATGAGTGGTGGATTACATGACTACAACTACTACTACAATCAACAATTATTTTACACCAAAGGTCTAACTGCTTCATTTGTCCTTTAGAATGAATGGTTGTGCTTATAAAATCCACCTCGTCCGTCCGTCTGTCTATCTGTACGCTCGCTTCCAGCACCTACTCGTTATAATCTCAAATACAGATATGTATTTTATTAAGTCTAATTAATATCAAGAATATTTTATTATTTTTAACTAGATTTTAATAAAAATTTGTTTGAATTGAGTTGAGTACGTATGACCTCTGTGCTACTCCTACTCAACCACTATATACACCCACTTAACCACTATATACACCCACTCAACCACTATCTCCACTCTTTTCTACTCCCTTTCAACCAGAATATTTTATTTTATTTAGTATTTATTTTTTGTCGCAAAGTTAAATTATCCTGGCCGTTGTCATGTACTTGTATTGTAAAGTAAAATAAGGAAAAAGACTTGCTATGCGAGAGTGGAGTGAATTTATGTTATTACGTAAAGATTAAAAAAAAATCCTAACAACTGTCTCGTATAAATAATTAAAAAGGGTGTTGATGATGATGATGGGTCGTTCGTTCGTACATAATCAGTTGGTGTGAGATTGTCAATTAACCACTCAGATTAATCTACGCAGTAAGAGATACGACAGAGAATGGGGAAAGAATTCATTAGTTGTAAAGGGAATGGCATCGTGAGTATTTAATTCAACAATTAAGAATCAAAGTGGTCGAGGGAAGCCGTTTAGTCAAAAACGTCAACGAAGAAGATTGATAAAAACAAAGCAGAAGCGTCCGCTCTTGGCACATAACACATCTATGTCACAGACAACATATCAAATTCTTTAGTCTAGACTAGAGGTCAATTGACTGCAGTGCATACAGGCATGCATGTAGGCAGCCTCTTAGCTTATCGCCATATTTCTTGTTGCAAGTTTCTCAATGTAAAGGGTTAGATCCCCTTGGGCCTTAAAATGTCCGTTGTTGAAATGTCTTAAAGATTGTCTTCACCGATGTTTTCCATTCTACTAGGAATTCTTCCTCAAGCCAAATATAAAACAGCCCATTCCCTTTACAGAAAAAACATATGGCGAACTTAACCACACGTTTATAGGGTAAACGGGGCTAAAAGTCTCCTTTCGAGGAGGTTCAATGGATTTGGGTCACTGGAGACTTTTAGCCCCATTTACCCTGCTGATGTGTGTATTTTGATTAAAATTTTAAAAAAATGGACCAGTAAGTAGCCTGGGACAGGTGAAGAGATTTTGATGAGATAAATGAATTAGTGAAGATAAAATGACTGGTTAGGACTTCTGCTGACGAAGAGGAGCAAGAATAAGAATAAAGATTAAAGAAGCGTGCGTGGTTTGATTTTGATTGTTGTTAGTGTTATAGGAAATATGTTGAACGATGTTGATCTGGGGTGGTATAGTGAGTATAGTGGATTGTGTACATTTTGTGAGTGGAGGTCAATGACCGCTTCGGTGGGTCTACACACAAGTACACAACAGACAAGAGGTGGAACATGATGAACATGACTTGGTCCTTCTTTTAACAACCTCATCAAAGATTTGCCGACTGCCCTCCTTTCTTAGACAAAAGATCATACAGTCAGGGAACACTTGGATCATTTCATCCAATGTAGAGTAAAATGATCAAAAGAACTAAATCAGCAGGTTTAATTATCATCAGTCATCCATGTAAAAGTCAATCAAACCTACCACTACATAACATTCCCACTCACTCACTCATTAACCAGTTACTTCCAGATACTACATATGTTAATCTTAAATCGCGCCTATAATCAAAGGGGCTATTAAATTTGCACTCCACTATTGTCCATTGTCCGTGACATTAAAATTATTCATCGTTTTACAACTCAAATTCACGCAGTTCTACATAAATTGACACGTGCATCATTAAACTAAAACAATGAACATTTATCACAGTTTTAAACTCGACCGTATTTGGGTTATAGAAAATTTGGTAGTATAAAAAATATAAAGTTTTGAATACTATCTCGGATTCTGAGACTTTGACCTTTTAGAACAATAAATGAGAAATTTTTACATTCCAGACACGACTTTCCCATTTCTCGGAGTGTATTTGTATAATTATATTTATAAATAAATACAGCAATTACAATTACTACATAGAAAGTTGTGCCAATATTAGATTTATTTATATTTTCTTGAAATAAAAGTAATAAAAGGTTCAGATTATAAATATACTCTGAAAGTTTGTATACAAAGTAGTAGTTGTACGGTAGCCGGAGAGAACGGTACTACGAGTCAGAAGCAGTGGTTGTACAACAAATCAATTCGGGACTATTTGAACAAGTCCAGTAATGTGTCCCTGTCTCTGTCACTTTTCAATTGAAATCTGAAACTGGACACGACACAAGTGAAAACCGTTCATGTCCTGAAATAATATCATTGTTATCCTTTGCACGCGCTGATAGACAAATTGTTTCCTTCTTCCAAGGCGTAAGACTTTAAATATATATTCATTTGTGAAAAAAAGACAGGATTCATACTTTATGGTAATTTAAAAATATAATTAGAATTTAAATAATTAGTATTCCGAATCGCTTGGACTTTTCTTTATAAATAGCGTGTATTAAAGCCCGCCATCCGGTAAATCAGCAGCCGGTTTCATTGCACGTATGCCATCCAGTTCATTTAAAAAAAAATGCCCACGTTATGTTTAAAAGTAACGTCACATGTTTAGAATAATGATGAGAAGTGTCAGATGTTGTCCGACGGTTTCAGACCTAAATTCGGAGATGAATTTAGGTCAACTGACCCATGCTGGGTCCAGATTGTAGATGGACGGAGTCTTGATCACCTTGGGTCAACATCTGACGAGTTTGAATGCCGAGCTACAGATATTTACGTTAGACCGTCAAATTGGGATTAAAGATATTAAACTACTCAGAATATGCCAAATCTGTGGCAATCGTGAAACAAACATTAACGTATTTGACAAGGGCATATTTGACCTTAGCTGCCTACGGGAACATTGACGGACATCTTTTTTCTTAGTTCATTCTCGTGACCCCAACTGGCTTTTCCTCAAACATTCCCTGCATAAATGGAAACATTTAAAAATATGAATTCAACCAATTTTAAGAAATCCATTTGTGGCTTCACGGGTTATACAAAGTTAATTTTTTAGGGGTTGAGTGGGATTTCAAGAAGGAGTACCAAAGGTATTTTTAGATTCAGGTAGTTTCCTACTACTAGGGGTACTTTTTAAGGTATTTTTATATTCAAATCTGTTCATACCACTAGAAGTAGCTTTCAAGGTATTTATAAATTGATTATTGATAATTGGGAACATTTTCAGGTATTTGCAGATTCGATTATTTTCCTACTACTAGGAGTACATTCACAAATATTTTCCTACTATTAGGGGAAGTATTAGATTGTACCCTCGGGATGTATTTAAAATAATACATTATTTCTGGGAAACTAAGGTTTCTGACTGCATTTTGCAAAGTTTTGTGACGTCCGATTACCGAAGACGTTGAGATGGGATAAATATTTGCGCCGGAGATATTGATCTTTCGGAGTTCTACGTCCGAAGTTGTATCTTTTGACGTCTGCATTCTGCATCTTCGTACGTTCGTCGTACTTGGTAGTTGTCCTGATGATGAAGACAGGGGGATCCCCGGGGTTTGATTGGATCGCAGAGTTCCAGCTCGGATGCTTGGTTCATTTTGGCTTGGGCGGTCGTCTTTAGCTTTAACTTGAGGTTAAAAAGAATCCTAAGTTAATGAAGGTGAATCCTTAAGAGTGAACAAATGAGTGTGTGGAGCTTAACCATTAGTTCCAACCACATTTTTGACCAGGGGGATCAGCAATAGGAATACTGCCACTGCTAACCAAGCAGTAACCAGCAGCTGACCAACAGACCAGCTCTCCGCCCTATAAAAGACCTGAGGTGCTCAGGGCCCAGGACCATATTCACTCCAAACCTTACTTTGTCCACACCTTCCTTCCAAAAATATAATCAAAATCCAGCACCTTGTCTCTCCTCCAAATTTATCAAATTATATATTTTTTAAAATTCAATTTTTTTTTAAAACTTTAAGAGTGTTTGTGCGTTGGAGTCGTGTGACAGTCCTGGAAAAAGCAGAAGGATTGATTGTTTAATAAACGTTACAAAATTTTTTAATCAAACTTCAAAATGCTTCTCATCATGGCCGTGTCGAAGGCAATCGGAGAGTTTGTGTCTTCCGGAGATTCCATGTGGACCCTGTTGAATTTTGCTCTCATATTAGTGTTAGTGCGTGCCGTACAAGTTTTATGGAGATATGGAAAATTACCACCAGGCCCTTGGGGTCTTCCTCTCCTAGGATATTTGCCATACTTGACCGGTGTTCCACATGAACAATTTTTTGAAATGAGTAAAAAATATGGCTCAATATTTTCAACAAGATTGGGCTCACATCTTGTCGTCGTCTTGGCGGATTATAAATCTATTCGGAGTGCTTTCCGCAAGGAAGCTTTCTCCGGCAGACCGGACAATGAAATCACAGCTCTTATGGATGGTTTCGGTGAGTTCTAATTTTTTTCTCTCGAAATTTTAAGAAAAATCTGTATATCTGATAGGTTTCACCGAAAATCTCATCCTTTGATGTCAAAACTCTGAAAAATTGCAAAAACTACACATTTCTTGAGTTTTTCGAAGAAATCGATGACTCTTCAAAATATCAAGCAAATTTTTTAACATTTTCTCTAAAAAACGGACTTTAATCGGAGAAGACCGCCTCAAATTGCCCCTGACTGAAACTTGACTCTATGTTTTATTATAACGTCATGTCAGGATTTGATTCTAATTGAGATTTAAAGTAAATAATTTGAACGCACATGGTGGTCGCGTGTCGCTCCTCGCGTGGAACTTGTTAATTTACCCAAACACTTTAACAATTAACTTTTGCGGGGGATTCCTCATTCATGTTGTATCAAATGTGAGGATTGTAATGCAAAAGCCATAGGACTACATCCATTAGTCCCTGTGTTTGTGTTTTGTCTGTCTGATTGTAATTGTTGATTGCGTCGTCCTAGTCCTAGTTTGTTTCAATTTAATTTACTACGAATGAAGTCCGACGTAAAAGTAAAGTGTAATTGATGATGAACTATTATGTCATTTTAATTCACCTTAACAAGAATAATTCATTTCATTTCACTCTCAGTCACTTTTTAATTTATCTGTCTTATCATAATAATATGCTCACTTATTCAAATCAACACTCTTTCTCTTTAAGAAAAATTAATGGTTACGTATTGTAAAATATTATAATTGTTTATCTTATTCTAAACTTCAGTACCTAAAATTTCTGTACATGTAAACAATGACATAACGTTCCACGCGCATAGTGTAAACCAAAGAGAGTAAACAAGGTGATTTCAGTTTTCAAGAGGTCTCAATTCGTGTCAACAAACTAAAAAAACAATCTC
>JAQFYE010001694.1:0-21412 GCA_034694305.1 Protaphorura glebata | reverse complement strand
AGTCATGCCTGCCAAATTTGAGGTGAATCAGATGAGAAATGTGGCCGCTAGAGTTGACACAGACACACAGACACACAGACACACACACACACACACACACACACACACACATGAAGGACCATTGTATAGCTCAGTCGTTCCGCCTTTCGCAATAAGGTAACATTGAAAAGATTAGTGTTCAGTTACCTCTCTGACGATATCATCCATTGTCCATCCATATAAATCTTTGTACGAAAATATGTTGAGAGGAATCCCATACTGTTGCTCATTCCTCTTGACAGTTTCTAGACTGTCATCTCGGTACCCTGAGTTACAGATTAAGCAACATTTAAACTAAATGTTAAATTGAAATACAAATCGTTTAACATTTTAACATAAATATCACCAGTGCAGTGTCTAATTATAAGTTCCTAAATTATGAACATATGACGTGAGTAAACTTTTATGAAATTACACAGATCAAGTCAAAAGATTTTGAACACAGTTGCTTTGCGCAATTTTTAAATAAAAATTCATTTATGAATTCAAAAGTAGTTCCTCTGTGATATAAAATGCCCCACCATTATGTACATTATGTGTTCACCTGTGATTCCTTCGTCAACAGACAGTAGAACTAGTTTAAGTCCATAGTTGAATCTCTGGTTCAGTAATTTCATCATGTAGGCCAATACGGTTGAATCTTTCAAAACAAAATTAAAATTATTATGAATTGATGAGAACTGAATCATTGCTACATAATTAATGTAAGCAAATAAAGTTCCGCGACTTTTGGCACTAGAAATTCGAATTTTTAACAACTTCTCAGGCGACTTTAATTTTCCAGAAGGTTTACCTTTTCCCCCTGATGCTGCAACAGCTACAAATTCCCCTGGTTTAAATAGGCGATACTTGACGACAGTTTCATGAACTTCATCTTCAAAGGCACGATAAAAACACTCTTTGCACAGGGGTTCTCCAGTTTTGGGACGCTAAAATAAAATAAAACGATGAGCATTTATGAAATATAGAATATTTATGTTTCCAACGACCTTGACTTGATAGTGTTTTTCCACCAGTAGGGAACAATTCTGAGGAGCACTTGTGCAGTTCGAGTTCGAAGTGTTCCAAATACATCAATGAATTTTAAAAATGAAAGCACACAAAATTCTGAAATATTTTTTATGAATTTGAAACAGTAACGAAGTCCACGATTCATTATCATTGGACATTGAATTACCAGCCCATCGCTGATCCTTACGAAAGTTATCGTAATTTCGAAATACTTCGAAACATATTATGAAATAATGTCACACGCATACAGAATAACGTTACCTTCATGAAAGCCTTGTCACCACATTCTCTGACACATACAGCCATTATTTAGGCTAAGGGTCCTTAATTTTCCCGGCCACAAATACTGCAAAACAAACTGATCAACAGTACCAACTACTAAACTACTGAATTCGATGTCGACAATACAAGGAACACACGAGGAATTTTCATTAAGAATGTTGAATCGGTCGATTTGTATTTTGCGCTAAATTCTACCTAAATTCGATTGCATGAAAAGTATGAGTTCAATGTCTGTCCTCGGAGGAAAGAGTTAGTCGGCCCTCTCTACATGGAGAGGGCATTCGGTCGCCCCTAGTAACGTGCACAATTGCAGCCTACCCTCGTCGGCAATTCTCGATAATTCCGAGTCCATTCAAAAGTTTAAAAATTATAATAGTGGCTGAAATAAATCAATTAAATTAACACTATTGTTATTTAATCTGGTGTATGCACATTTAAATTAAAAATGGTGTGGAAGTCCCGAAACCAGAATCAAAGTTCATTGACCTCTACAACATGTGAGCATATGGGGCAAGCGGTGCGCGAATCTATAAATCCGACGTGGGAGACATCTGCGGATTGAAACAGAAGCTGCGAACAGCGAATGTTTTATTTGTGTAAACAATATTGTCCCCTCTATATTGCCCTCATTCCTCCAAGTGTCTGTCTGGGTCTGGATGATTTCATTTTACTTGGCACTTTATCTGCACTCTGCATTCAATTGAAACTAGTTAGTGAAACCTGTCCCAGACGACCGAATTCAGGTCACATAAAGGTCAAGGTGCTTCACATTCACAGGTGTTTAAGTACATGAAGTTGATATGGTCGGATGGATCCGTCAGGTCCCGGGTTCAATTCCTGGTCGACCAACTTCCCAACTCCTTTTAAGGCTGGCGGTTCGAAACCAGTTCGAACGGTACATTATTCGTCGCACAAATTTTGGTTTAATTGTCTGGGTCACCTGGTTGATATCAATACAGGCCTACGAACCAGGAATTCGTAAAATTTAAATAACTACAACAGTAATTTAAACTTTAAATTTGTTTCAAAACCAAGAGCTTCGTCCTTTGTCAGGAGTTAAGTTTAAATTAATACGACTATAATTGCAGTGAAATTCAGTTAACTCGTAAATGACCCAATAATAGAGCACCTGCGTTATTCATTCAGGTGGCCGGTTCAGAGTTCAATGACTTTCACCACTTTCTCCATTAGTTTACATAGAGAAAGCTGGAGAAAGACGCTATTTGAGACCCGCGCTGTATTCAGCAGCTGCGGTCTATTAGGTCATTTACGGTAACTCGGAATCGGAAATCGTATACAACAGAGAACAGACCCGATTCATGCGTTTCATTTTCGCTCAAGAGAATAAAATTAATTTTCATTGCTTTTTCACCAATTCCTTTATTTATTCACTTTTATATGCTGCAATTATAGTAACAAATAAATGCATTCAAAACTCGTCCTTCGGATGACCCTTGAATTTGGTGCTTTCTTTCGAGCACAGACAAGCGTCCTTCTGTGAATTCATAAAAGATTTGCAGCCCAGCGCTGTGGTTCCCGTGTATAGAATTTTTGCTCCAGCTTGACATCCTGGTTTATAATATATCGAGGGTTAAACTTACTCCATAAAATGTACGACGATTTTACCATCAACACTTTCAACATATTTATCATTTTTGCAATTTTCTGCATTACGTTTTTTGAATTTCGTTTATGACATACTGTACTTACCCTTGTGTTGTAGTTTATTCATGGTATGTTTCTGTGCAGAACATTTCCGATACAAGCATTTCTTGAATTTTAGATCACATTCGTCTTTGTCATTTCCACAGGTACCGTAACAAATATCATGTCCGTCACAGCATTCAACGAATTCGTCCAATGGAAGTACATCACTTGTCAGAAAATCCTGTCAGTGAACCAGTTCCAATCTCATTAGGAGCTGTATGGAAATGGCTACTAATTTTGTGCTCCTACATAAATGTTATAGAGTTCATTGGATTTCTTCACAATTCTTGCCGTCCTGCCGCTTGTCAATTAGACAATACCGATTCCTACATGAACTTCTTCTCAATCTTAATTTTTCTGAAGCATCAAAGAGTTCTAAATTCATCATAACAACACATGTATAGACATATTTGAGAGCCTATTCTCATTGGGTGCATCAAATTCCTAAATTGAGGTTCACATTTTTGGTGAAATCCTAATTTCTACGCTTCGATGATGTCCAGCTGCTCACCTCTAATCCGAACGAACCGCACCCATTCGATGTCGGAGAATGGTCAGGATTGGGTTGAAAATCTCCACCTGAAGTATCAAAATAAATTGTAAATTTATTTTTTCAACGCTTGGTCACTAGTTAAAATTTCTAATTAAAGTGACTCCACTATAGGGTGTTTTAATTTAGATTTGATTTGATTGGATTTGATTTATTGACAACACCCCGTAGGTCCTTAGGTTGTACAATTAAGATTAGTTACAGGTTCAAATAATTCAACATAGTACTTCTACTATTGTTTGTCGTTGTCCGCATATGACAGTTGGTGAGTATTAATAATGCTAGTGTGTATGTATCTGTCTTGCGGGGGAACATTATATTTTATGACTTAATGAATGGGAAGATTTTTTTTTATTCTCGAGGTCGCACGGCAAATTTAATTACATCCCGTAAATGACTGATTAGAAGGCGTGTGCCGAACACGAGCCCCTTTCTCCTGCTTTCACTGTGATTCAGTTCTTAAGGAGAAAGTGGAGAAAGTAATGTAACTTCTGAACTTATAGGAATAAATTCAACCCGTGGGTTCTATTCAGTCATTTACGGTAATCATTTTATTTATGTTCGTGAAGTGACCTGGTCATTTCTATACAAATCTCCAGTGTCATTCATGAAGTCATTTAAGAGAGTCTTTCCTTCGAACCATTGGATTCTAGAACACTGTGACCACATTTGAATTTATTATGTAACTCTGCTCTCCTTTTTACTTATAAGAATAAGACGATCAAAAAATCATACTTCATAGGTGTGAACGCTGGTCTAACGCACGCTAATAAAAAAAAACATCGTAACGCTATGTTTATAGTCGTGCTTTTGCTTTTCAGCAAATTACGTCAAAACAAATTACCTTTACGCATTTACAGTCTAACCCAAGAATTATGCTGCGACTTCATTTTGCTTTGGTTTTGCTTCGTGAATCGTGATTGAAACTTTTCCCTTCGTCGATTTATGCAAACTCACTTTGCTTTCCTTTTGCTTTGACTTTCAAAAACCGAGTTCAACTTCTGTCCTATAACCTTTACCGATATTTTTTTTTGAAATGCAATCACAAAGTAATACACACAATTGTTATGATCAAATATTTTCGCATATTTTCCGACAAATGGTTGCTCTCCAGTTGAACTAGTCTGGCTAGTCTCCATACCAGAAGACCTTCATAAATTAAAGTAATCAACTATTTTACACATCTATATTTATGTAATATCTGACTGACAGTGATCGAACCCTTGCCATTGCGAAGTTGCCGACGCAAAGGCCGGATGTACCACTATTTCGACATTGATTAAGTCTTAAAATAATATGCGTGTCTCACCACTCGGACACTCAAAGAAACATTCTTCATCAATCGTTGCATCCAAAAATTCTTCAACATTTTTGATTCCTCTGCCCAATCTCTCCATCCCTGACGTAACATCATGTAAAACATTTCCCAAATCACTCATGTATCCACGCAATGACTCGAAAATGCTTTCTTTTCGTGTACTAATCGTACCTTTCACAGAATTGCTCAAAATTATGACAAATGTTGCAATTAAAAAATTCAAAATGTTCGAATTCTGTTTAAAAAACATTGTATAGTGAAAGGTGAAAGTTTCTGAATTATGGAAAATACTTCAGCTGCACGCATTTGTAATTCTATTTGATAGACCACGCTGTCTTACGATGACGATGACGAAATTGTGACCTAATCACGATATTTATTTTAAAAATAAAGTCGAGGCAATAAAACAGTTTCTGAAGACTCGTGTTTGACAAATAATTGTACGTGGCCAGCTGATGGCATGAAATTCCCACGTCGGCTTTGGATTCAATGGGTAAAGCATTTCTGGTGTACATTCATCTCATCATCTCTTATAGCAGTGGTATAAGACTTCCTAAGCTTAACTTAACCTCAATATTTGATAGAAAGAATTTTGTAGATTTATTGTTCCTCACTTGGAGATTTACTCATTTAATTTTAATTACTCCGCGTAGTTATTAAATAGTTTACATTTTTTAAATTAATTATGACTGACAAATCCTCATTTAATCACTCGAGTATTACAGACTCGATATGGTTTCTCTTGATTCATGCTCATGCCTGTCTGTCTCAGGCCATATTTCATGCTTTCCGTTGTTGACCAATCTATCAAGTAGATTGTGAAAGACCCTCTAAACACTAAATAAAAATATCAAAAGTTAATTATGAATTGCTTGTTAGTACTGGACATCAGAGTTGCACATGGTTTATCCGATTCTCTTGAACATGTTATTTGAGAGCCGCGCGTATGAGTTTGTAACTTTTAGTAGCCCTGCATTTTCGATAAGGAATGCGATAATCTTGATTGCCCCATATTTTAAGTTATCATTCTAATATTTTAGTGAGTATAGTCTGTCCTGGTGGCAGTGGCTTAAAGAACAAGTTGAATCATTTCTACCGGGTATCCGAACTGGTTCATTCAACAAGTTGGATCTAAATCAAAAATTGCTTCTTTTCGTGTACTAATCGTACCTTTCACAGAATTGCTCAAAATTAGTTGCAATTAAAAAATTCAAGATGTTCGAATTCTGATATTCAAAAACATTGTATAGTGAAAGTGAAAACTTGTTTTGCTGAATGTCAGTTACTAGAAGAAAACAAGATTTTAAAACAAGCAATTAAGTATAGGCCGTTTGTGTCCCATATCATCTCACCCGTGAATAGGATGGGATTCCTGCTAGTTAAAAGTTCCAACTATTGATTTCTACTATAATTTTGCAGTCGTTATTTTAGTTCTAACTTAGAACTAAAATAACGACTGCAAAATTTCTAAGAATTGTACTCAACATACTCTTTACAATTAAATCAAAATACAACTTCGACTCTCAATCTTCGAGTTTAATTGAACCATTAAACCATTTAACTAAAAGCTGAACGCAAGAACTTAGCATAATTACACATCTGCGAATAAGAAAACTTGAAATTGTATCACAAGCAAGCAAATATTAAGACATAAATTAATAAATACACAAAACACTTCATTAAATCAAACACGAGGACATACTAAAATCACAGATTGGGCGTTGGGAAAGCTTAAAATAGTACCAAATCCACATTATATATGGAATGCTTTACGGTATTTTCACGCAATGTTCTTGAACCATTTTGTAATCCTAAAGTTTAACTTTTGTGATCAAGTCATAGAATATGTACGTCAATTCTAGTACTATACAAACACTATACGAATACTTTTTAATTTCTACGAAAATATTTTTTTGAAAGATTTTGCGTGACATTAAAATACAAAATATTATCATCTCTGATACAACTTTGGGTTTTATACGAACCTCTTATCTGCCCTGCTCTCTCCAATGAAAAGACCACACACTCCTTCATTTACAAATCTTTGGCTTGCCCGTTTTTGTGTTGAAAAATTAAAAATTAAATATTAAAAACTTAAAAACCTAAATGATGATAGTGTAATATTGTCATGTGAAACGTATTTCAAAATTCGACAGGGTCAATTAGGATCAAATTAATTAAATAATTCAATGAGCGCTTCAAATACAATCCATATGGTCAAATACGAAAACAACATTATATACACTTAATTAGGTACATTTTTGTATTGTAATTGTAACTGCTTCTAAACACATCTGATTTTGATTCTACCAGAAGTTTTCGTCTCTCCATTATCACAACAAGTTGTATGGGAAATACTATAGTTATCTAAAATATTTCTACTCTTCGATATCTATCCATTCCTATGCATCGGATGTAGATGACATCAGTCGCCCCTTCAGCTGGACAAAACATGGCTGGCAAACTCGAACGGGACGAAGTATCCTCAAGCGGAATATCTCAGACTCAAACCTGCTGCACCTGAATAATCAAACAAAATGATTTTTCTTTTGAAATATGTTATTAAAATGTAGAGGAAGCAATTTCAATATAAAATCCAAGTTACTTAGAGCAGAAGAGTTGACCACAGTTTCGACAGTGATGTTTTCTTTCGGTCATACTAAATTTCGCTTGGCATGCCCCACAAACGTCTGAAATCTCATCTCTAACCCAGTGGTCCGCGCGTCCGGCAGCTGTTTCTGAAACCGCCCATGAGAAAACACGACCACGCGCATCCCCCACGTACACATTCTTGTGATCCCTAAACAACAATTTAGTTTATAAATAACGGGATGAAAAAAAAATCAAGATGATTTTCCTCAACCATGTCTCTACAAACCTGGACACACTGATCGCAGTTATGCTGGCAGGTTCTGTATTGTCTTTTCTGTCGTATGCTGTGTGCATAGTCAATTTTCCCCGAAAAACTAATTTTCTTTGCCAAACATGACCTTCCCGAAGTTGATGTGCAGCAAGTAGAGCACTCCCGTGACTCAACTTTCTTTCAGTTTCTTCCCGTCGAAGGACGGCAACATCTGCCTCCGTCAGAACTTCGAATGATTCATCCGTATCAAAACTAAGACTTGCCTCACTTTTGGAGGCACGCAAGGTCAACCGAGGACTTCCTCCTGCTCCAATCTCAGGTTTCGTATTTGAGCTGTAAGAATCTTTTGGAATGTCACTTTTTCGTTTAGCTCGTCTAGCTTCTACAGATCCTGATGAGTCGGAACGGATTGGTTTCTTAGATAAATGACCAACTGGGTCCAAACCATGTCGAGATGACGACGTTTCCGAACTTAGCGCTCTCTGGCGTCGCATAATTGACTGTACTTTCTCTACTTGAGTCTCTGTAAAATTTCGGAATTTAAATAATGGTTTACATTTTGGAGGCTTCATTACATGAAAACAAGTATATTTAGATAAGAACAACGGCTCACCTTTACGTTCAATAATTTCAGCTGGAATTTCCTTGTTGGGTTGATTACCTGCGGACAACGAACAATCTTGAGCGTCCTCTAAGCTGTCGTGATCTTTGTCAGGATCGAAGACGTCCACAGTAAGCAAATCCAGTTCTGGTTCATTGACCTCCTCTTCCAATAAATCGGGCTCATTATGATCGTCAGAATCACTGGCAGTAGCAATTGATGAATCATCACTCAAGCTCTGATTGACTATAGTAGAGTTAATCTCTTGATTTCCTGATAGTTCATTCTCTCGAATTTGCTCGTAGCGAACCGACCACATCTGTAAAAGAAAGAGCCGTATTTTAGTTAGGATCATGCAGGGTGAAATATACTGCCGAAAAAATACAACCGTTTAGTTCTAAATAATCATCAAACTTACCCGAACAATTCCATCAGTGGAGCCAGTTATGACAACGTTGTCGGGATCCCACTCGTTCAGTGAAGAAAATCCAACACAAAGTATTCCTTGAAATAAAAATTGGACAGGAGATTAAACAGGCTGTCCCTAACAAGTACAAAATGTCCAGTTATCTAAATATACCTTGACTCATACCCCCTCCGCCGCCGACACCCGCCGTGTCAATAAGACCGATGTGGTCACCGTTTATGGTCCACAGATGAAGCCATGACCCGTCACACGTCGCAATGTCACCTTCGAAAAAACATTTCGCGACCATTTGAAATATTAGTAAACGTTTACGTAGAATTAACGTTCCATCAATACTACTACTCACCAGTTAATTCATTAACACCCACTGCGTCAATTGGTCCAGCGTGAGGTACAAGCTGTCTTACAAATGATAGTCTGGCCAAATCCCAAATGATACACGTCATATCTTTTGAACCCGACACAATAATATTGTACGAAGTGCTAGACGTCAAGCAAGTGATTGGTCCTGTGTGCCCATAAAGGTGTGCTTTCAGACGTAACTCCTTTTCCGCAACTTCCCATACAGATACAACCTGAATAATATTTTGAACGTTAGGATTTTCTAAGAAGATTATGTTCAACAACGTAAATCTAAATCCTAACCGTGTTTGACGACCCAGAGACGACTATTCTCTCCGATCCAGAAAATATCACAAT
This sequence comes from Protaphorura glebata, assembly GCA_034694305.1. Classification (NCBI taxonomy): domain Eukaryota; kingdom Metazoa; phylum Arthropoda; class Collembola; order Poduromorpha; family Onychiuridae; genus Protaphorura; species Protaphorura glebata. Next base: position 11,915 of record JAQFYE010001694.1, on the reverse strand, counting down.
TTCTCCAAGATAGCCCATCCAGTTCTGCTGTTGACATTGTTCCCAAATAAACACTGGTCGGTCGGTATCGACATGACATAACCTTACACTTCCATCAGCAAATCCCCAAGAAATAAATCTTGTTGGGCTCAACAAAAACTTATTTTGTTCCACAGCAATAATAGCGTTTGCTCTGTCAAGTGCCATAATTTGTCCTGTAACAATTTTACATAGCCCTTACAATTTGACCACACTCTTATGCAGCAATCCTTTTATAAAAATAACCAACCTATCGGTCCTTTAAGTTCTTTGATGGGTGTCATTGTAGGTCGAAGATTATCAACGTGATGAAAAAATAATTTCTCAGAAACACTCCCTGGAGTACTTAAAGAAGGACCGGAACCAGACAACGCCAACAGAGGATTGGGTGCCTCCAAAATACTCAAATTGTATGGCTTTAAGCCGCTTCCAGAACTAATCCCACCTGGAGTAACTCTTTTCATGGGATGAGCTTTCTTGAACAATTGTTTGGGGATTTGGCCAAAGTTGTTGATAAAACCAATCGTAGCATTCTTTTTCAGTGGGTCGTCAATTCTGTGCAAATTAGACATCCGTTATCATATGACTTGGATTTGGGAGAATTACTTTTCTATTTGAATTGTCAGTGTCAGTTCTAAGTTTAGAGAAAGATAATCCCGAACATGATCAGAGTGCTCACGTGTAAATGTCAACATTTCCTTCGTAGAATAAATGATGAAAGACGTTGACGGATTCAACTGCATAAGGTCCCTGCTGTTTGAAACCAAATATGAGGTCAATCCACTCGTGCAAACGCTGGGAAACATAGTCACACTCAAGAGCTTCGCGGTGAATTCTGTGACGAAAGATCAAAGTGAGATTTTTACTTCAAAATTTCAATAAATATGATCCTACCTTATGAATTCCAACGTGTCTCCCTTCGCCCAAAGAGGAAGAATGACATCTCCTAATGCAACGCCGTTTTGTTTTGACCCCAAATCAAAGTTATTTGTATTTTTCAGAAACTCAGGCAAATAGAAAAATTCGGGTATGAGTTCTTTTACATCCGCCTGGATTAAGAATACAAAACATGTTAATTACCAAAATCACAATTACTTCAATTACTACAATTCGGTGTTCATGTAACAAAATGGTTACCATGTTGTGTTTGGAAGCCGACGTCCACGCTTCTCTGATAGAATGGAACATTCGATCTGCTAAGTCGAAATGTCCTCCCTGAAAAATAAACCCAAACTTTTAATTGATAGTAACAGTGCAATTCATCCCGAAACTGAATAAATATTTTATAAACATTAGAAGCGAGTGATGTGCATGTTCATAACAAAGAGTACAAGAGTCAGCATTTACTACGTTTGTGAAAGAAAAACCCGAAATTCTAATTTTCACCTGTAATCGTAAAAAGTGTTGCGCAAATGGTTCCTGTCGGACCAAATATGAACAAACTATCATGGCCGAAGAATAGTGAGTTCCATAGTGGTAAGGAGGCGTTTCGCCGTGTGGGTCATCCCATTCAAAGAATCTGAAATTTGATAGAAATTGAATTTGAAAGAGAACAGAGAACAAACATTGTCAAATTGAACGACATAAAGTGCGTAAGTGCTGAAGACGGTCCAATTGGATTTGAAATGTACAGAATAAAATAGTTTTTAGATTTGGTTTGAAAGATGGTATCCGCGATCACTATTATTTTGTTAGAATTGGTTCATAGACCGTGATAATATATTTGTTCTTAAAATTCTCACCGAAAATAGTGATACACTTAATTCATCTTACCTCTTCACAAATTGAACAAGTCTCCCATTCGATTGTGCACCCATCGGCTTGCTTAAATCTCTAAAAGTTGTAGGATCTGTGAGATCCAAATAGGGAGAGTCGTAGTCCGCCAAAATCCATGGAAATACTGGATACTGCATCAAGTCATTGTACCTATAATACGGTCAAAACAATGTCGTTAAGCCTTAATTCAAAAGGAGTAGGAGAGTGGGTTTGAATAAATATTCAAATTCTTAAATCTCACTCAGGTAATGCAATACAATTAACATTTGCGAAATCATACATAGGTCCCCGCGACAAGGAAAATAAAAAATGGTCAAACCTTTAATCATTTCCGTAATACACAAATCGTGCAATGTGAGAAACTGTTGGCAGTTAGCATAATAGTACTGTAAAACAAATACCAACGTACGAGCGACCAGCCAGTGTATTCAAATGCATCAGGTATTGAAAATTGGAGATTTCGCCTCGCTGAAATAAAAGTGAACGAACTATTGTCAAACTTCTTAACTGAATAAATAAATCAATGAAAAAGTTACACTTACCACCCAACGCTGTGTAACCGAAGTGTCCCCAATAAGTGAAGAAAATATTCCTGCACTTTGTTCTACGCTTGCTGATCTTTTCTGCCCTGCAACTGATTGTTTAGCATCAGTTCCGGCATCCGACAAATTCTTTGAAACTGAAGTAAATTTTTGAAACACGACATTCCGAACTTTCCGAGGGAAAGCCAGTAAATAATTACGACCATCCGAACAAAATATCTCAAGAGCAATGGGTTGTAGTAGATACCTGTGGATCAGATATAGATATTAGACAGAATTAGAAAACGATTGTACAATACGAATCTTGAAGAGTTTACCTGCGTTTGTGAACTTCACGTAAATCTTCATTTAAGAATCTCCAACAGTTATGAGTTTTACTTCTTGGCTTAGCTGGCGATGGCCCACTCCCGTAACATTGCGGAGGTAATATTGGTTCATACATATTTGCAGGGAGGTAATACATATCCTTGATTTCTCTAGTCTTTGCTAAAATAGTGAAACCGGAAATGAGATAAAAATGTTCTTTTCCAAATAGAAGAAGCCCTTCCGCTGTATCCAATCCTTGAATTTGAGCCACCCTAAATATTTGTGAAATTTTTTCATTAGATGTGCCAATTAATCTGAAAAGCATTGATTGGTTGTCTGGGTCTGTTTCCACGCTTCCTTCAGAGAACGGGTCGTCAACCGACTGTTGCACTGTTTAGAGGCAAACAAAACAGAGAATATTTTACAAGTATCCCAAAAATAAATATTCAGTGTCCGCACGAATGAGTAATTACCGGCAGCCCGTGACAAGTATGCGGCGTCCCCACAAGTTGATCCAGAACCGGTGGCACCACCTGAGTCGTCAATTTCATCCAACGATGATACTGATGTACCGCAAAGTTCACTGATTAGCGAAGGTTGATGTTTAAATTTCTTATGAAATTCTTTGGCGTCACGACTAACTGGAGGATTAACACGTCTGGGTTTTGGAGAAGAAACGGCCGAATCAGTCGAACCGGATGATACATGTAGTTCCTCCAAGTAAGGGTAATGCGTGTAGAACATTTCATTTCTCATCACTTTCTTTCGCATTCTGCATGGTCCCTCCGTTGTGTCCAACATCCACTTATCTGAGATTAAGCAAAATCAAAATTACTTTATGTGGAAATAAAAAATTGAACCTCATGCACCTCTTCACGGATTAGAGTCGCCGTTCGCCGTTCATAAACCTTTCCAGACAATTCCGGGGAATAATATACTTGTTTTCATGTTAATATTTCAAAATGAATACAAGACAATATCAGCGACAGGACAACAACGTATATAATCGCCTTAAAAACAGATTAATTTTTTTCAAACTTTTAAAAACTCCGACTCTCAACTCCGTCACGTCTTTAGCGATTGGCTGGATACAGCAAACGGCTTATATGTTTTTTTTTTACATTTATTTTGATTTATTCTGACAAGAGATGCGACTTTATTTCTCGGAATTGGCCACAAATGTCCCTACTCGGGTTGAGGTGGAATGTTTGATGTTCCTGCAATTTTAATTCTGGCAGGCAGTAATTCAAAGCACATCAACTCATCAAGTGACCCAAAGTTATACGAGGACAGCTTTATATGCATATTTAGTATTTTTCGCAAACGTATTTACCCAAGTTCGAAGGCTGTACAGCTCCCCACAAACCCCTTTCTCTAGTCAATTCAACTTCTAATTGAGGAAGAAGTGTGTCCCGCACGTAACGGTGCAAATGTTTCATGTTCTCCACGTGAAATCTATCTTGACCGTCAAGAACTTCTTTTATAATCATCAAGTGTCTCGAGGATGTCTGCAACAAATAATGTTAGAATTAGAACCAATAGCTTGAATGGATTCGGAGCTAGATTTAAAAATAAAAAAACATCTAACCATTTGACATTTTTTTGCGTCCCGCCACTGACTGACCAAATCCTTTACAGTTTTCTCTTTTTCTGAGTCCTTCCGAATACCTGAACGGCCAGCGAGTCGAGTTAACCCACCGGTCACCTTTTGTAGTTTTGATTGTAGCTGTTGGTGTATTTCCCAAGATTGTGTGAGTCCAGCAGGACTACTCGACTTCTTTTGTCCAAATGAAGTCTCTGAAGCCACATAAGCCAGCCACAACTTGTTAGACGAATCCCCAATCTGATCTCGAAGGGATGAGAGAACCGGTGGTTTGGGTGACGGAAATGAAAATGGTTTGAAAAGGTCTTCCACCAATGGTTTCTTGCTAATGAAAAGGTCCTCCCATACTCTCTCCGCTGTCGTTGATATTTCGCTGTCCAACTAAAAATGTATATGATCATGATCAAAATATCAAAAATATGAATATTTGCAGCCTTTGTTAGGATTCAAGTACACAAATTTTCTGCGTTATAAGTTTAAAAATATTAATTCAAGCTTAAACTACTTACCTTTGCGGCTTCTCTAATATCTTTCGCCCTGAAGTTGGTACTACTGCCTTCATTTCCGGGCAAGGAATCCTCGTCTACTGAAGTTCTAACACGAACATGCCATTGAGTTTTTGTACCGCTTTCGAGTGAAATTGGCAATCCATCAACTAATTGCATCAGAACATGAACTAAACAGCCAAAGAATTCTTGCTGATGATTACCACTTCCGAAAATAACTGATCGAACTGTACGGATTTTCCTTAGAGCTTCTACTTTTGCCCAACGATTTGATTTTCGGCTGAGAACAAAGAGTACGACTCTGTTCAATGAATTGTAAATCATATCTGTCGTTGTCGGGGGTACTCTCTTCGTCCTAAATTGAATAGAGAAATCAATATAATTCTTTTGGAATACCTAAGTGTAAATCAATTAAAAAATAATGGACATACTTGCAATGGTTGACTAAAATCAGAATGAAGTCGAGGACCACTTGTGGGTCTCTTGCAAATGTCTCCAGCCATAATTTATCAACCAATTTTGATATAAAATGTGCCACTGCTTGCAAATAACTTGTGATACGGTCCAAATCAAAAGCAATGAGGTGGTCCAATAGTGTTCCAAGTAAATTGGTGTGAAATTGAGTCACTAGTTCTAGAGGGTACTGAATTGAGACAACTGATGAGGGTGTGTTACCTCCTGCCCCTGTTCCACTAGTTGCACTCGTTGTTTCAACACAACCAGCCTCGAGTACAGTGTCAATGACCATGTTCATGTGAACTCCAGTTTTTGATTGTTGTCCAGAAGTTGACATCCAATCAATTACGAGCATTCGTAGGAAATCCAAAATAATCTTTTTGGCAGGGTGATTCATGAGATTGCCATCAAATGGTCGACTCTGTGATGAAGGGTTTAAAAATTGTCCGCCCTTCTGTGTCTGTGGTGTCTTTGGCGAATCTATTGCATTGATCGACTCGGCTTCTGAAGCGAATTCAAGTGACCCGGCCCTGTTATCCACTTCCAGGTCTTGTCTGATAGTTTTAGATTCCTCCGGGTCACAAACGTCTACAAATCCAAGGCCAGCTTTCACATCAATGGGCATTACACTGGCAGCTAATGCACTTAATATTTCGGTGCCCGTAAATATGCATTGAAATTCAGGGGTATGACTGTAAAGGTAGCAAAGAAACTGAATAAGACATGATCCAATGTCCGACGGAAAGAATTTTGGCGATGATATGCTATGCGGTGATTGTACAGCTATTGTAGAATTGGAATTGGAATTCGGAATGGGTCCCCTGGGACTTTCTTGAAGTTGAGAAACAGTCGACTCCGCATTGATAAAACACCGAATGAGTGTCAGAAGCGTGATAATTGCATCCGTACACAGCGAAACTTTTCCATACAGAGATGAAGACATTCGATTGGACGTGAGAGCAAATACATAGTTCCAAATCGTGTCCAATGTCATCTAAAATCAATAAATTCAATTTATCATATTATCTGCACTACAATTTTTACTAAACTGTTATGACACGCACGAAGGAATTGTATCGGGTGGGTCGAACGTTCGTCCCCCTTTCACACTTTAAAAAAATTGTATTATTTATATTGCATGTATTGTATTCTACACAGTTTTCAGTGTTTTAGTTTTCTGGTTTTCTAGTTGAAAACGAAAGAAATTTTTGTAAAACGGTATGAAAGAAAATGTAAAAGTGAATTATAATCAAATAATAACAGCAATAATAAAAATACTAAATTACCTGGTCTGAATCGCTTGACTTCTGGCTAACATTTCTGCATGGCTGGCTTAGCACCATGGCACAGACGATTAGCCAAACCTCCGTAGGAAGAACATCTGATCCCTCCATCCTGATATCTTCACAACGTTGAGCCAAAAGCCAACTTAACTTTCCCCATCCACCAACGCCTTTGTTTTTAACTCCTGAGGTTAACCCAGAAGTAATTGAAGATACACCTATACCTATACCGGGCCCTCCAACACCAGTCGGAGTTCCACCACCAGAACCACCATCTTCCTCCTTCGTTTCTTGCCGCTTCAGTGGCAAAAGAGCATTCGTATTTCTAGCACCACCGCCCCCGCCATTTTGCTGGGCGAGCGCGGCCGCAACTACTGTTCTACCAAAAACCCAAGCCGAGCTGGTCGCATCTCTGAACTTGGCTTTTAACGCTGGTGAGCTGGTAATCAGCAGTAGAAGTATTCTGAGTGACCACAGTAAAGTACTTGAATGAAGATTGGGTGTCGCAAATAGAAGAACAAAGTCGAACCCAAGACGATTTACAAGTTCATCACAGAATCCAACATTGAGGACCTTCCCGGTATACCTGCACGTAATTTAGAGGCTTATGAGTAATGAGTAACTTGAAAAATTTAAGTCCAGTGGAGTTAAATTCTGTTTGTACTTACATTAAAGAATGAATGAGTTGTAATCCTTTATTTCGAAGTTCTATCGTGTCCGAATGAGTGGTTTCGCGAATTTCTAACGCAGGTAATGTTCCTACAATATAATGTCCGAAAACAGTCAAGTCCACTGCAGAAGCATTTCCCTTGTGTGCCAGAAGATGTGATAGCAGGAGGAAGACTGAACTCTGATTAGGAGTACCTTGACTTAGACGTCTGAGGAGTTTCGAAACCATGTTAGATTCCCTTAAAATAGAGAGTGCATTCTTGGGATCTTCATTTAATATTTGTAGAAAATGCTCATAAAGTGCCTTCTCCAGGTCTGCATTATTTTGAAAAAACTCAAAGCGTTGGGCGCCGGGCGCCATCAAAGTAGACGGTGTAGGTTCTTCCGAAGAAGTTTGTTTCGGACATCTCGATGTATCGGCGGAAGGAGTCGGTGTGGATGCCTCAGAGTCAAGCAATCTATCTTTATTTCCTGAGTAATGGTAGTTGGGTGGACACCAAATGTCAATATCACCCAATAGTTCTGCAAATCCATTCCAATTTTCCTTGATTGTGTTGTGAGTACTATTTCCGTTTTCGGAGGACACCAATGCAAAGACAAGATGAAGAACTCGCATTGAGAGGAGATTCTTTTTTCTTTTTAGTAAGTAACCCAACATTTGCCAAGCAGATCTGTCAACAAGTGCTGATGTCGTGCTGTAGCTTCGGCTAGTGGTGGAATTACTTCGGACAACACAGACGATTGCTTTGAGGGCGGCATACATATTTTCGCTAGTTGTGGCCATTGCTATTAAACCGATTAGGACTTGAATACCACCGACAGAAAGAAGAGATTTTGATACTGGAATTGGAGCGAAGATCCGTACACCCAAATAACCAATTGTTACTCCTCCAAGTGTCCGAGATGGACCGATCAGATGGGCAGCAGAATTGTGAAGAATAGAGATCGGTGTTGCATTTTCATGTGACGACAGACCCAGCTATTTGAATTAAGGGAAAAACAATCAAAATCACATTTTGAAAACTTGAAACTGTTGTAAAAATTATAACGATTCTGATGTAACTTCGTTCTATACCTGTTTCGCAATGGCTTTTGCGTCAGTCTTTGAATAGATTTTCCTTATTTTTGAAAGTGTGAGTTGAGAAACTGCAAGGGCATTTAGTCCAAAAAGAATTTTGTCTTCAGATATTAGAGTACCCAGGTTTTCTGAAAATAAAATATAATCCTTTTCACTTTCACAAACATTTATTAAATATTATCTTTTATATAAAAACACGAACCTGATTGAATTCTTACGGCTTGCCAGCTACCAGGATATTCCGGGCCCAATTTCCATAAGGTCTGAACTGTCTGAATATTTGGAATCCAGTCCTCAAAAAGATGACAAACACCTTGGCGCCTACAATTAAAAGTATGACCGTAGCTTCTTCATTACATTACATTTAATACTTACTGTCTTCTACGGAAAACCTACTTACCATGTCAGTCTTGACATTTTTCTCCAAACTGGTGGAGTTCCAATGAACGCTGAGTAAATCGCTCCTTTGGAACGGTGTGGGTAGTCAAGTTTACTGGAATGCGCTGATCGCCCATTTACATATAGTGTAAATGGATGTGTTGAAGACGAGGAAAAAGAAAGGAATAAATGATGCCACTGTCCCTCGTGCAAGAGGTCAGGACACCAAACTCGAACTGAAGATGTCAGACTTCCATCCGGCTCCCATTCACCAATGCCTGAAATTGACCAAAATTGTAAGCGTGTCCGAAATAAGATATCAATGGTACCTGAACATCTAAACTCAAATTGGATTCAACTTAACGGCTGATATTAAAAGAAGGAAATTGTTTATACATGACATTGCTCACCTTGTGGAGGTAATTGACTTTCTCGAGTGGAGACAAGTAATGCTTTGTCTCTAGCCGAAACGACCACACAAAGACACAATCGCTGTGTTCCACCCACTTCTTTAATAATAGTCAAAATCCGAATAGGATGTGCATCAGTCCTGGGATCACTGAATTTGTCAACGTTGAACCACGTAGAAAAGCTCATCCCAGTTGTTCCTGTGAAATTAAATTATGCGGCTTTGAAGAATTTGATGCTTGTTCAAAGTGAGTTAAAAATCTAGGCATGGCATTGCATGAAAGTAACAATAAAGCTAATCAATTACCAGACTTGACTACAGTATAAAGCAAAACTCGAACGCAATAATTCAATGTCAACTCTAGGCGAAGCGAAAAAAATTATGTTCATGTTCTCCCATTCCGATTAAAATTGAACCAACAGCCGAGCAAGGCAATTTCACTAAAACTAAATTAATGCAATTTTTCGGCTTCATAAAATTCAAGAATCATTACCTATGACATGACAGTTTGATTTGAAAATTTCATTTAGCGAAAAAATTACCTCTTCAATTCTGGTTTAATGCAGGAACATTTAAAACATAATTAATTATTAATGTGTAATCACACGGTCACACAGCGAAATGTGCCCATGATTTGATTTGTAATTGTTATCAAATTATTCCGTCAACGATTTTTTTTTAACTTTTTTTTTCATATTCTCAACCAATCTGGCTAGCCATCCGTCAGGGTCAAACTCGTTTATTTGAACTTATTCTTTTAATCGTAACTTTATAACTCCGTCAACGGTCATAATTTATATCACTAATAAAAATAGAATTGGCTGGTCTTAACGGATTCTGAATGTTTGTACGAGGATCGTGAAGCACATACGATAAAAATGAATTGGACATTACCAGTAAAAATCCTTTAGTTCGACCGAACATTTTAAATTATGACTCTCAATGAAATAACTGCAAATAAAAAATAATGCTATTAATTACCAGGAAAGACTCGTTCACCCATACCAATACCACTTGCAAGTAGACCAGTCGTTCCAAAGTCTGAACCAATCGGGCCATTATGAGGAGCTAAGGATGGAAGGAAAAGACATCCAAACCCTTCCGCAGACATATCAAACTCCACAAACGGTGGAAACGGTACGGCATCATTAGAATAATAATTTGATTGTGACTGATGGTTTGACTGATGATTAGAAGACTTTGGTGTAGTCATTGAGACCAGTGATTTAATTCGAGACAAAGGTACCGGGACACACGCAGCTGAAATATTAGCGGACGGTGAGAATGTCCTTTCGCAATTGAGTGGATTTCCCAGTCGGAGGAATTTTCTATGAATTTACAAGGAAATCGGATTTAGCTCAAAAAAAAAATAAATACAGAATGAATATTTTGATTCTCACCTCAAATCTTTTGGAGATAGAGCATGAGTAGCTAGCCTTTCGAAGGTATAATGAATAGGAGCGTGGATGTAATGATTCTCGTCACTTAAGGCAACTGAACATCTCTCTAAGATTTCCTCAGTAAGACCACCATGAGCCATTACTTGTTGATTTCTTTCATTCCGTACAAGACTTTTGACTAGTTCAGCACAATACAACTGACACGAACAAGCCATAGATTCTTGAATGGTCCACTTTTCGTCCCCATCAGCGTCGGATTCCGCGTTCGAAATTGATGGCAAGAGTTTGACCATCACGATAACTACGGATGGGTGAACTATAACTGGCTCGGGACTTGGTGGGGCTAAATTGAGTGAACCAACATTTATTTTCTTGAGTCCTGTACTTGCAGGTGTTGTGACTGGACTTGATGATTCGGATCGAACCCCAGGAGAGTGGGAAGCTGTAGAGCCAGTTCCCGAATCCTCACCGGAAATTTGTTTTCGGGGAGATGAGCGAAATGTAGTTGATGGAATAACGGAAGATGACGAAAAACTCCGCTCAAAAGTGTCAATCGCCAAGTCATACATGAGTCTGTATAGGAAGACGCAAAGGACAAGAGAAAAGGGTACTTTACCCTGGTAGCTCAACGGATCCAAATTGTTCGGTGCAGAACTAAATATTGCGTGAAATAGTTGCACGTTTTCCTCGGTGACTAGTGTTTCCTGTAATTGCGATTCAATATTATAATTACACGGAGCCTCCCTAATTTGGTGTTCACGAGAGAAGCAACCCAAAAGACGAAGTGTGTCAGCCAAACTCGGCAAGCAAATCTGCAAATATTATTCAAAATTACATCCAAATTCATTAAGTCTCAGGAAAACTATTTTCCAAACATTTGTTTTGTTAGAACTCTGCCATTTAAGTTTTCGCCTGGATTTAATACGTGTCTTTATGTATATTAAGTGAGCTTAGCGTAGTTTCTTACCTCCTGGTGAAATAGTTTGGCATTCGCTGGCTCAAATCTCATTGCCAAAGCGAAAGCATTAAAAATTAATTGAACTAAATGCATTCGCTCGCGTAGAGCAGACGACGCGACGTCCTGCTTCATTAGTAGTCCTTCCATGGAGACTAGTACACTCATCAAATAAAGAAATCCGCCGGCTTTCCTGTGAAAGGGTATGTTAAATATGTCTTTATAGTTAATATATAAAATAAAAATGAAACATTTTCACGTGAATTACATTTTTGGATTCAGTTTGCGAGTACTGCTCAGACGTGCCGAGCTAGAGAATCTGGCGGGGGTATGGGCTCGGGGTTATTGTTAGGAGTAGGGGCCGGACGCCCGCCGCTTGCGGCGGTCCCCGCGGAGCGGCCGCCGGAGGCAAATTTTTTTTTGAGATTAAGTTAACATTAGGGGCATGTAAAAGTTGACTCTACGTCAAAAGGCAGAAGAAAATGACGTCCCAATATTTTGCCAATTTTTAACCTGATTTTTTTCATTTTCGCTCT
>JAQFYE010001693.1:0-21420 GCA_034694305.1 Protaphorura glebata | reverse complement strand
TAAGATGATTCAAGAGATAGACGCAAATGCTTGTGTCCAATACAATCAAATGCCTTAACGATGTCTAGAAACACAACTTAGTATTTTCTTACAATTCGTACCTTCCTCCATCGATACAATAATGCAATAAGGCAATGAGTGACCGCATTTCAACCACGGAATCTACTAAAATAAGAGATCTCTGCAAATGTCTAACGGCTCTATCCTGCGGAAGCTGACAACATGTTCACTTGCACTTTCAGTTTTCGTCAAAGAAGTTGAACTTTCACTCTCGAGGTGAAAGCACATGTACCTACATTTCTTCGCAGGATTTCTTGTAAAACCGCCGCTACCCTGCCCTTCTGGAAAATAAATCAACATTCTGTATAATAGTGGATCCACGTCTGTGATTGTGGATGCGAAGGTTAGAATCTCAAAACGTTACTACAGCCGATATTTTTCTTTTGACTAATTTACATTCTCGAGATTAGATTATGCCAATTCTCTGAACACATTATTCTCAACAATAATTTTCCTTAATCCCTTGCACGGGTCCATTAACTCAGTTCTCGAGTTCAAAATTGCGCTTTATCATCATTACGAAACCTTTGCTCCTGAATTGGCATCAACGAAGTGACTCTTCTCTATTGAAGTTACTCTAGAGGCCCCATCGACCCAAATCTCTGAGGACGAAATACTGTGCCAACACCCATCCGTATATGGAAACGGGAACTGGCCCACCAGGAATAGTGCCCGGGACCTGATGGGTTTAAACCCAGTACTCATTACGCTGAACTTTATTGCCTTCCCAAAAATTCACAACAAATTCAGTATATAAAATATGATATTATTTCCATAACTTATGTATAATCAATGACATTAGAACCAGTGTCAACTGGTTCAGTCTTTGTGTGCTGCAGGGACATGTCGTCCAAGGGAATTGCGGATGTGCGTGCTTGACACAAAATTGTGGTTGATAAGAGATTTGAGAGAAACGGAGAATACGGGATTATTATTACAATAATCTCATGTAATTCACAATTATTCATTTCAACTTAATCAAACAAATTATTGTATGTTTTATGAGAAATGGCAACCAATTAATGAAACATTACTACTTCTGTTGCTATTCATTTACTGAAAATGTTTGAACAGAAATGCAGTACCGCACGCTGTGGAACCGGCGAATAGTTTTTCATAACCACAGCTGGCTTTCACGGAACAAATACCATTGACATCCTCAATGTGTAATGAGTACTTACTTTCTCTGACGGGTTACTTTCCATCTTTACAGGCATTCATGTTACATCTAACTACAAAATCTGTTCCATCAGGTTAAATAGTAAAAATGGTTCCACTCTTAGTCTAATAATACTCGACAAATGACTACAGCAATTTAATTATGATCTGAGAGGTATAAGTCGGATATTGGATTGGATTGGATTTTTTTAGTCATCAACTTTGTAGCTCACACATACATATCATGGATATGTGACATTAATTCATCAGTGAGTTTCGTCAATTACGACTCTTGAAACTAACTAACGACTTAAATAATTCTTGACTAAACACGACCAAACCAGACAAAACGGAACTGTAAATAAAATTGAGTATATGAGACAAGATTTAATACTTCTAGACAAGATTAGGGAGAAATATAAATATTTATGATGAGACCCGACACTAGTGAGACAAAGAAACAAAGAGTCCACTCTGAACCTGGGCTCATGAAGAATTAGATTTTACTGGGAATATCGCGTTGGTCATGTTTAGCATCTTCAAACTCTTAATCAATCAGTCAATCAATTAATTAATCAATCGATGGAAAGTTCTAAGTATGCGTGCTAGAGATTCTTAGATTTATGGGGTAGTAGAAGGGATATCGTGTTTATCGTCGTTGAGGGGAAATGCAATACATATGGTACAAAATTCAGTCTGAACATTCACTAAAGGCTTTTGCAAATACAATTTGCCATACTGATGGATGCTACAGAAATAAAGCAACACAATGCCAAAAAGTTAAACCAAACAAAAAGAATATTGTTTTAAAAAAACTGAAGTACATGAAAATCTAATGTCTTGAAAGATATAGAAATGGCAAGTACTGCATGGGCAAATTGCTTTTATCAAGCAACACTTCCAAAATTGTATCCAGACATTTTTGACACCGCCTCCGTAATTCGGCCTTGAATAAATTTCTTGATACCGTTCGGGATGTTGGATTGGTTCTTACAGACTCAGATTCAACCTAATCCCAGAACATTGATATAAAATCCAACTAATCCAGTTGAACCCTTCTATTTCCATGGTTTAATATTTCCAGATTTCTGTCGACCCTTGTCGCAAGCAAACAAAAACTGATGATTTTTATAAACCGAACTAATTTTTTTGTGCCTTGTTGGTTCTAACATGGAACGGAGTCGTCGAAATGAGCAAAAGAACTATAATAATTCGATATACATGACATCCGTCATACTGGCCTTTTCTCATGCTCCTTAGTAGTCCATTATAACAAGGAACAAGGTTTAACTGCAGTCAAGACATCTGGGGTTAATGGACTTTGCTAGGAATGAGCTTCCTCTAAACAACACTAAATAAAGTCGCCCTATGCTGATTTGTTAATTTTTCATGTTTTTTCGGGAGTATCAAGTGAGATTATGGCGTAACATTCTCATCTCGTATACTTCTCAAATATTAATATTCCAGAATCGTCAATAATTCATAATTCAGACCTCCGCCACACATTAAATGGATGCCTAGAGTGGCTTGATGTATCATTCTTGCTTTCTTGGACGAGAATATGGCTATGAATCATCACAAGGCAAGGTTTGAAATGCTTTTGAACTGCATCAAGGAAGAAACCATTTCAGGTTTTGGCAATTCTCAATAAAGACTAGCCTTCCTCGGGGAAACCGAAGTGTTTGCATTAGGTATCAGTGTTCTTCGCAGTTCCTCTGGTGAATATAAATTGGCCATTGAATATCACATTGGCTTTTGGAACGTGCCGGTCTTTTACATTTGGTGAAGTAAGAAAACTTTAGTTCGGTTGTGAAACCAGCAAATCGTCATATTGAACTGATAATTGGTTCCTCCTTATCACCATTTACGATTACGCGTGTACATTGTTGGGAATCCTATTGGGAATTTGTGAATACATAAACGGATACACTGATATGAGATATAACAGCCAGAGAATAAAATTATTTATTTCATCTGACGAATTCTCGGATAAATGAAAAAAAATCATTCAAATCGTTTCGGTCTAGATCAGACAAGACGTTCCACTTAACAGTTCGAAATCTGATCGAAAATATTTGATCTGGTCCAAATTTTATGTGAACCGTAAGTAAGTATGTGAACCTTACATAGTTAACTACATATTCTATCCGATTCAGATTTTTTTTACTTGATAAATAGTTTCTACTAAGATTTCTAAAACTTTTAGTACGATCTACTGCATCATACTCTTTGAGCGAAGTTATTTTACAGGGTGTTCTTTAAAAAAACACATCGGATTGTATGATTCTTTCTTGGTGTAGTAACGAGCAATTTTGTTGCATTTATTTTTGCCGGAAATATTTAAGAATATTTAAGATAAGTTGAAAATGTTGGGAGAAAAAATATTTGGATTTCTTTTTTATAAAATTGTAATACATTTGATACACACCTCTCAACATTGACACGAAATGAAAAACGGAAAATTTGGCATGCATTTCAACGCTCGGTTTTTCAAATTTAATTTTTAAATTTTCAAATTTTTGACAAAAATTCACTGAAAGGTTGCCAATGCACTGAAAAATTTGGGTGTCGAGTCTAGGTCCTGGTATACATGTGATGAGTTTCCCATCTAAAAGACGATATGTAACGTCTACTTTTTACTAATATTTTCCACAAATAAGTTCTTTATTTTTGATTTTACCCATCGAATTCCTTCAGTGTAATTTCTATGTATTTCTTATTCCTTAGTTTAATTTTATAACGTCGTATTTGAAATAAAAATTCCCACAGTATTGACACACTCAATTATTTGTACATCCCGTATTCGATAATTATTCGCACCAAGGAGATTCAATATGTATAATGAAGCTGGATTAAAGATTTTTGCTTTCTCCAAGCCTTTTCCAGAGGATTCCAAAACATCCTTGTGATAATGTGATGGAAAAACACTTGTTTTCAAATTCTCAGAAGCAGCTTGACAATACAAATACTAATGAGTTCTAGTCGACTCTATTTTTACTTTACAAAATATCTCCTCCAGGTATTAAAAAAAGTTACAAAGAAGCTTTTAACCTTGGCAACAACGCCAAGAGTGTGCATGAGTAAATGTTGTTATAAAATCCAGCTCCAGAAATCCCACTCACTCTTTGTCGACTCGGTAATCATGAATCCTGAGTTCTACAAATAACTTCTAGTCTAATACACATTTTTACACATTAAGAAAAATAATACAAGAAAAATTAGAAATTTACATGTACAATATGCACGCATGAGTTTCTAGCGAGCAGATTCAATTTCATTTTTCACTGGGAAAGAATTGTCCATGCTAAAAATTGTAAAATGTAAGATTTGTCATGTTCGTATACTGTCTAGTGAAATGACGGGTTGGAACCGTTCAGAAGAGATTACAAAATTGTCGAGGTAATAATTCCGCACAAAACCTGTGAGAGTAAAAACTGTATCGGTACGAATTGTCTGATAGGAATTGATACCTTAAGGACCTTCGATTACTTTGCTCTAAAAAAATATCACAAAATTCATGAAATTAGAAGAAAATAATTGTTTGGTTTGTGAAATCCCAATCTTTCTTACCGGATTAAGTCCCACGACTCGGTCAAATGAAATGCAGTAACTAGTCCGACATCGATTTTCTCAATCCGATCCAAATGAACAGAATAGGAACGACGGAAGGAAAAGGGAGGATCATGGTTCAATCTGCCAATTTCATCGTAACCTTGTTTTCGGTTATATTTCTTCCTGGGTAGACCGGCCAACCTTCTTCTTCAAGGGAAGGTATACGAATACCAGGTAGGTCGAGAGTTGTTAATGCTTGAGGTGTGCAAGGGAGACACTACAAGAAGTTGGGTTGCACGTTAGAATTGGACGAGGTTTGGCCAAAACCAGTTGGAAACGCATGTCCGTAATGATTTGGGTGAAAGTAAAGTAAAGTACTCCTCAAGTCAGAGTTGAGAGAAAAGCATTGCTTGGCTGAATGTTCTACATTCCAACAACCAATCCTTCAAGAACTCTAGTGTCGTCTCACAAAAACTTAGTCCACGTTCCCGCCGTCGGCCTTTCTACAATTCGTGTCTCTGAATGAAAAAAAATAACCCCGGCTTAAAACATCTTACGAACGAACGAGTAGTTGGTGTACTCGTTACCTTCAACAAATTGCACAGCAACCAACACTACAATGGATAGAAATAACAAGAAGAAGCAAAACCAGAAACTTACCTTGAAGGAAGTGTGACAAATAGAACCTGTCTTCCTCAAGCACCTCATTTATTTTTCCTCCTTAAGAAACAGAAGGCTTGGATAACTTCGAGTGGAGGAAAAATCGGGTTCCAGATATTCACACACTCTTGTACACTTTCCAGTCGACTAAATCGAGCCGGAGTGAGTGAACAGTGGGTGAACATGCGGAAGAAATGTATGCACATAATTCCCTTTATGATCTGAACAATATGTAAGGTCATAGTTACAAATCTGCATCCGAGAAATTGCGGGAGTTACAGTACTATACACTCAATTTTCGTACTGACGGTTTTCTCGCATTTCGAAGACTGATTGTTGAAAAAGACAGAAAAAGATTGTCCTTGCTTTTTGTTTTGCAAAGACGTACGGAGAAAATTGTTAAAAAGATTGAAACTTTTTTCTTGAGATGTGGAATTGAAACAAAAGACTTCTCGTTCTGCCCCCAAGCATAATGAAGTCTTAAAGCTGAAGCCCTAGAGTGAAAGTGGAGGTGAAAGCATAGTTTCTTTGTTTTGCTTTAGTCCTGACTTCTCAGCCACAAAAAAGGTAAGTCAAGAGTTCGTATTCACATACTAACTTTTTGGATGTACACAAAACTTGTGCCTACGATACGAAGATGAAGACGCATTTAACTCGTATCAATTTCCCATTTGTTTGTTTTCACTTCCTAAGTCATGTACTTTCTCTGGCTTCGCTCCGAATTTTGTTTCACATTAAACACTCCAGAGAAAAGAAAGAAACTTTACCGTAGGCGAAAGCTCACGTACGCTCAATACTATCCGCTAAAAATGATCGTGAGTTTTCTGGGCTTCGTTGTCTATATCTGTATGAGACGGCCTTTCCAAATGTTCCTTAATTCGAGGCAATTGTGTTTCCTTGCAGAGCCATCGAATGTGAGTGTAGCATTATTTGAGAATTTGATGCAACTTGTTTGAAACGATAGGATATCTTTTATACAATTTCATTAATTACAGCATATAATTTTCGTGTTTTTTGGTAAGGTCTTTAATAATTTGCAATACTCTTCGTCTTAACTAGACGTGCATCTGCTCCTCCCGCGCTTGGTGTTCACAATTCACGCGATATACAGTTTAAAAAAAATCGACTAACGAAAGCTTAAAATTTGTGAAGAAATCGATGTTGATATTGAAATTGCCGAAATTGTTTCTTGCTCCCTTTTGAAAAAAATCATCCTTTTGATTTTACTTCCTAAAATACACCAAAGATGAAAGAATTCAAAACGTAAATAAAACAAAAATTTATATACGAAAGAGAATGAGTTTTCAACAAATTCAGGTCAATTTTGACCAATATGCACTGCTTAATGCTAAAATGGATAAGAAGAACAGAAGCGACGTGATTTTCATAATTGACATATTATCCTTTTCTCAAATGTATTTTAACCAAACTGGAAGTCACTAGCTTGCGCTACTTTGTGTAACTGCAAAAAGATTGATAGATTGCGGTCATCGTTGCACGGTGGGTTTTTAGACAGATGTGTGACACAAAACTCTTGAATCCCAGACTGTATACATTAAGAGAGATCTATTTCAATAGTCAACCTCCCCCCGACAAGTAAATAATGTCATTCGATATTGAAGAACAAAAATGAGTAGTTTCATGCTTATATGACCCCGAGTCCGTGAACCTGAAAAGTCAGCTATGTATTCCTGAGGCACATGAAAGAAAGGCCGATCGGCATAGTTAATCCGACGAGAACGTTATAGTTCGTGTATCTGATGATATGAAATGTGAAAAAAGGCAATAACCTTGGAATATCTAGTTTAAATGATAATGTTCTATCAACCTAATTAATAAAAGCCCGACTTTATGAACAACGAAGATAAGATTTGTAGAAGTCCTGGGCGGAATATATTAGGCATCCAGATAGAGTTGAGGGACATTCGAACAATAACTACATTCTAAATCTACATGCACATCTATGTGTTATTTAGTTAACCGCTTTTATCTGCGTTAACTCTTTATATGTTATACTACGGTGTATAATTGTGAAAGCTACGAAGCATTTCAATCCATAGGGTGTGTACGTAACACACAAATCTGAAGTGTAAGATAAAAAGAGAAGGTCTCTAAAAAAATCCGGAGGGAAGGTGTGTCACTCTATCACAAAGTTCAAATATATGCCATTTCAGTTCTTAAAATGATACACTTGTGCCAGGTTTCGTAATGGAATCTTTATTTCCCACTAGTAATATGAATCGAAACGACAACATCAAGTACAAAGACTCGTATTTTGTTCCATTCAATTTCTTTGACCCAGTAAATTTCTCCAAGGTAAAGGAAAATGCGTTGGGGATTTGACATCATATACAATTTCTGACTGTCTTTTTTCATTATTTCCTGTATCCCGTCTGATTGACTATCCGAAAGGTCGGCTTTGGAGTTCTCATTCTCAAAGTGGTTTCCCACAAAGGAAATTCAAGAGTTTCATGGATAAGATTGTCACATACTGTCGATAGGTACAGTGTGTTTCATAAGCATTTACTATGCCTTATGGCCAAGTTTGAGATTTCGGACAAAAAATTTCAATTTGAATTTAATTTACAAATGAATTTCTAAAGAGAATTGCTGATCGCCAATCGCTGGCGGGTAAAATGAAATTACAAAGAAGGTATTATATGAAAAATTATTAAGTTTTTGTTTAAGTTTCTGCTTGCGCTACCCAGTTTTAGAATAACGGCACTAATAGCCATTAAATTCCAAATCACTATCAAAGTATGTGGAAATCCGAAGGATCATCTGCGGGGAAGGGGGGAGTCTCATAGGTCATGAACGACACAGTGTACAATGTCGAGACCCCGAAAAACACAATTTTACACAGAGGACGCAACTAGCCCGGTAAGAAACAAGTGGAAACTTAACTTGCACTAATGACAATATCTATCTCGGTGGGTTTCACGCTCGAAATCCGAAGGGAAAAGGACGTCAAAAAAATCGTACTCTATTTGGACTCGACACGAACACCGGTAACCCTCATGACATATAAGACCACTGCATTTGCCAAAGAAAAAATCAATTGAGGAAAGGAGTTTCAATGTCACGGCACTAATCAAATGAAATTACAAATGGTCATGGTCTTCTTCCTTTTTGGGCGGATGAAAAACTTGGATTTTGAGTATGGCGGCTTCCAGTAGAGTGGAGGCCCCCAAATATATACTAAACTCAAGTAAGTCAGCCCAATCCTAGAATAGCCTGTTCAATTAGCGTGTCGGAGAAAAGTAGCCCAGCCTACCCATATTCACACTGTAAAAGCAAAAACTAAGAACCCATATCTCACTTTTTATTTCCCCCTACTCCCCATTAGTGATTTTCCCTAGGAAATCTCAATTTAAAAAAGGTGTGAGACACCTTGTGATACCAAATATAGAAAACATCGTGGACGGTCATCTCTCACCTTACCAACAATTCGCCAGTCAAAATCACTACTTTCAATTTTAATGCTAATTCTACACCGTTGTTACCAGATACGAATTCTTTAGACGCCTCTATGGGTTAAATGGTTTCATTTTTGGGGACTCCAAATTTTGAAATTCATTTTCAAAAATTTCAAGGAGCACCTCTGACGTACACCGGATCTGCCCAAGCATATATTTACTAGTTTTGCTTGGACTCCATCGCAATTAAATAAACAAACAGAGATTCTCCAAACGTTATACGGGGTGTTCCCGAAAAAGGTATCACTTGTTTGGTCGCGTTTTCGCATGGATACGATAATTTATGTTATGGTCAGTCCCATCAAAGTCATTGATACAGAGTCAGCGTCAAAGTCAGAGAATTTTTTATTGATGTCATAAAGTTTCATAACCCAAACAGTTCAGTATAATAACCAAATTGATTTCCATTGGTTGTTACAAAACAATTGGAGCCATTGAGCTTAACTGTCAAACACAGATTTGACCGGAATTTCAAAAAGGAAAGACAGAGACTTTGTTTTTGCTCCATCCATTTTGCCTTGTCAGTTGGTTTCTGTCTGTTAAGTGTGAAAGTAAAAATGATAATAAAATCTGCCGTGACCCTAACATACATTCTTGTATCCATGCGAAAACGCGACCAAACAATTGATACATTTTTTGGGAACACCTTGTATATCAAACTGATGATCGGTCAGACCAAATTTTGGCTACGTACCTAGTATATGAATGATTTCTTCCAGAAGTAGAATTTTGCTTTCGATTCATTCGCTACATATGTTGATACCGAAGTTTTCTTTCAAATTTTCTTAAACCAATCTAAAACCAACTGAAAATATGAAGCAAACTGAAAATACAGCGGAAAGAGTGTTTACCCACGAATAGAAGCCAACTCTCAACGCTCACACACATTTGATACCCGGTATTCCATTCACTGGAATCTGAGAATGAAGTTTTATGCTGAGTAAATTAAAGTGATCTTGACTGCTTTAAACTCGACTAATATTTGAAGACCTTCTCAGCAACCAGTTAATAGAAGGTTGAAGTCGGTTTATAATAGCTTGTATAGTTTAACTACGTATTACTAAGTAGTAGGTGAAACTGTTACCGTGATAGGAGTTGTCAAGTATGACGTGTCAGAAATCTCATAAATACATTACCATACAAAAACGTGCCGGTTCAGTACGTAGTATTGAATATTTTTGAATAATCGCTGACAACTTAACTGGTACGTTAACCAAAATAAATTGGAAGAAGGACTAAATAATTGAGTGCCTGCATCGAAGAAAGTACTAAGTCCCGGGCTTTAGCCCGGGACTTAGTATTTTCTTCGATGCAGACACTCAATTGCTCGGCGAGGGTGTTTCAGACACTATGGAAGTACGATTCAAATATACTTACAAATTTGAGCTAAACTTTTCGCAAATATTGTAACCTACATGTAAAGTACTCATTACGGCTATTGTAGAATATCTGTTTCAGGAAATGGTTATACAATATGCCTTAACTGAAGGAATTATTTCCGACGATTTGGAAATCGTAATAGTTAATTCAAAGTTTTCATATTTGGCTCTTTTATCGGGGTATAGGTAAAACTAATATACGAACACCCTGTAAGGGACATGAGCAATTTAAATATACATTTCATATGTTGAGTATTACGTATCATAAGTTGTAAGTCAATTTCATGAGTAAAGAGCACAACATTTACGTAAAAGACAAGGTTGCCGGGTTTGTAATGATGAGCGAAAGTGTTCGAACATAAAAGGGATAAAATATTAACAGCCTTGTGGATAATAATCGTTCGTCAAAACTTGCATAAAGTGTCATACTCTGCAGCGACTCCAATAAGTTCATAGTACAAGCGCAAGTGCTACAAATTCTGAGGACTCGAGGTTTTACTGATCAAAAGTGATATCAGAGTTTATGGTTCAACAAAAGTCTCATTTTAGTAGCCGGCAAGGGGATAACTATTTAGAAAAAGTGACGAGGATGAAAACCAATGTGAAAGTTGGGATAAATTTGATAAGGCACCTCTGTCCGTCCAAACATTTGCTACGGTATGACAATCTACAAATATATGTGTAAAATAAAGTACAAATTCACCCTGGTTTAAACAGCGGATTAATTTTCTCTAGAGTATATTCTGATATACCGTATTTACTGTACTCTTCTATTAGAACCCGGTCTCCAATACAACCCGGGTACTTACCCTACTTTCTTCATCCACCCTTATGGAGAAAGTGGAGAAAGTGACTGGAGAGAGATTTTTTAATAGAACTCGCTGGGTACTAATCAAGAAAATGCGGTGCGTATTTCCAATTTACCGCTGCAGGAAGTTTAAGTACAAATTACTTTTTTTTTGTAGTGCAACACTCCGAATCGGTTGTTCGAGTTTTTGACGGCTTATTGGATGCGTTTATCTGACTAGTTTCCGAAACAGTTTCCGGTTTCCGGCATTTGTCGTTTTAATATTTACATTTGTTAGCATATTGTATAATAGTGGTAGCAATTCACTATAGTGAAGGTTTGATCCGTCAGTGTTGTGATTCCTTGAAAGTGACTTTTCTCCAACAGAATGTTTGTTAAGTTCAGATGTACTGTCTGCAGGTCAAATGAGAAGTCAATAAATTCTGCACAAAAATTGAACGATAAGTCTTAACCATGTATTAATGGCGAATGTCAAGTTTTGTGTTCGTCTTTGACACTCGACTGGATCAGATATTAGCCGACGAGGTACATCCCTCGTGAGTCGATGTGTTGGCGGATTATCTTAATGCACATTTTTGCACGTGATGTAAGAAATAGATGGTCACCTAATGCCAACCGGCGTCGTATTTTGAGTTAGCGGGTCTTACTACTTCCCTTTGAGCCCAAAATGCAACTGGCTCTCATTTCCAAGTCTTTTACAAGAAAATGTTCAACCCAAGAACTCTTTCCGAAAGATGTTTTAGCTTTTCCTCTCCATTTATCTATAATTTAACATTTCCACTCGCATTAGGAGAAAGTAGACCCTCCTAGTAGTGTAAATATAATGGAGTCGCACGAGTAACTAGTATAACATGAAAGATATGAAATTCTCCTTTACTTCTTTACTATGCACGTCATGACTGACTCCATCGCTAGTATACTTATGAAACTAATGTACTTTTCTGTTATTAGTGGTCTGAGTAGACATTTGCACACAAATTCCTTCTTACGAGGAACATTAAGTCGACATGGTAGTCCCAGATGCCAAATGAGCCACTTTGATGACTTCCATTCCATTCAATTTCAGATTGAAACATATGTTCGAGGATTTAATGTGAACTTGAGCAGGTTGTCTTTTAAATTTCATCCAACAGAATGGGCGACAAAACTAAAGGTAATTTTAAGAAATGAACTGTTCTTTAGTCTTTAAATGTTTAGGATTGGATTCGATGTGTACAGGGCGGTTCATAACTTTCTGGCCACTCCTGCAACACATATGTACATGTACACTATCAGACATATGAATACGTCGGCCCTGAAAATCATTCTCTACACCGTATTTCTGGAGATAAAAATTTAAAAATTTACATAGACCTAGAAAAAGCGATTTTCAAATGCAGGGGGTGGTCCATTTTCAAAAATTGGGAAAAGGTCAAAGATCAAAAATTTTGACCCTAAAAGTACTTTCTCAAGTAGGTCATCAATTTTCTTTTTTCAAATTTCTTTTTTTTATCTGGAGGGTATTTCAATTCTGAACATTTTGACGTATTGTACACCTCTGTGCGATTTTTTGTTTAGATTTTTAACAAATATTTCAAAAGTGGAGAAAAGTGTCTAAAGTCAAGAAAATCATTACTTTGGACACTCTTCTCCACTTTTCAAATATTTGTTAAAAATCTAAAAAAAAATAGCACAGAGGTGTACAATACGTCAAAATGTTCAGAATTGGGATACCCTCCAGATAAAAAATAGAAATGTGAAAAAAAAATTTGGTGACCTACTTGAAAAAGTACTTTTTGGGTCAAATTTTTTACCTTTGACCTTTTCCCAATTTCTGAAAATGGACCACCCCCTGCATTTGGAAATCGCTTTTTCTAGGTCTATGTAAATTTTCAAATTTCTGTCTTCAGAAATACGGTGTAGAGAATGATTTTCAGGGCGGACGTGTTCATATGTCTGACAGTGTAGTTACAGATATGATTATCGCAACGGAAACCGTATATGCGAGTACCAGTCTCACTTTATTCATTCGGAATTCGGACTACAATTCCATCCATTGATGTGCCACTTATACCCTAGTCAGACGTTTCAGGCAATTGAGTGAAAATAGTAATTAGTCTGGAGCCATTCCAGCAAATAAAATATTTAAATTTGTGGTAGTATCGAACCCGTAGTACTAAAAGAGCGTGTGGGTAGATAGAAACTACTAAATCGAAATCAACAGACAGAATTGCTACTCAAGTGAAGTATCGCAAATTCTCTACATTTACGTCCACATTCTTTACCACTCGCAATATCTGTCTTAGAAGTACACGTCCAGTGAATAGTACTTCAAATTCTTGGCTCCACCACAACTTGAAATATGAAGTTTTTACTATACAAAAAATCAACTCATGAAAGCATGTGGATAAATAATAAATATTCACTCGTAAGAGTACTTGCTTTTCACAAAATGTTAAAAAGTGGTTGAGCCCGGATATTTTGGGACAAGTACTAAAAAGACGGAAATTGTAAACCATCAATTCTACATTCTTCGAAGGATATATTCACCAACAGTCAATAAAGTTCATATGGACGTTTTCCACTGAATAAACATTTGTGTATTACAAATAGAAACTTTTCGTGAAATTGATTTTCTTCCAGCCACGCAAGCCCAACACTTACGAAAATTGGTTATCAAATTGATTCAGGCTTATCAAACTTCTCATCAATGGGACAAGCCAAATGAATTATTTGTCACACGAAATTACAAAATGATCGGATCGTGATATTTTACAGTAGACCAGCAGTATTAATCTTCACTCGAATTTTTTTATTTACTTCCTAATTGTATGTGTCATGCAATGAATACTGTTAAATTCTGTCTGAGTTTAAAGAATTGAACGAATTTGTACAGGGTCACGCATAACCTTTGCCCCCCCCCCTGGCCAGCCCAATCTGGGAGAGCCGGATTTCGTAGAGACTTTTATGAAGGATCTAGGGAACTACTCTGCTTGAAAATCTGACAAATGTAGCGGCGCTGACGAGCGCTTAAGTAAAAATCGGCATGAAAAAATTAATTTTTCTACGGTATTTTGACAAGAAAGTGCCCAAATTAATTTTTTTCGAAAAATTTGTCGATGCCACCTTTTTTATAATATTTGTATGCAATTTTTAAAATTTTGTTGCACCGGTTTGGAGAAAATTGATTTTTCAGGGCAAGGGCATTTTGGTGAAAAATATCAGATTTTCTCCTCCAAATGCCTTCGCATCGAAAAATGGACTTTTTCAAAACTGGTCCAACAAAATTTTAAAAATTGCATAAAATTATTCCAAAAAATGTGGGATCGACAGATTTTTTGCAAAAAATTATTTTGGGCACTTTCTTGTCAAAATACCATAGAAAAATCAATTTTCTGATGCCGATTTTTACTTAAGCGCTCGTCAGCGAGGCTACACTTGTCATATTTTCAAGCGGAGTAGTTCTCTAGATTCTCCGTAAAATTCCTACCTGTTCAGAGACGTTTTCGACAGGTTAGCTTACCTAAATGCACTCTAACGTTCTATTCTACTAAGATAAAACAAAATCCAAGTCTCGTCCCACAACAAAGATTTATTACAATCTCGTGATAAGAGTAAATAAATACTAGTCGGATTCGGAAATTGAGAACAAATCAAACCAGAAGAGTTCATAAAATGGTTTTCGCTGTCTGGAAATGCATTCACGAACTCAATTGCCTTACATTCTAGACACTCTTCTTTTGCGAACAGTGAGATGTATGTACATATAACATATTCAGTGCTTAGACACACAAATTTAGTAAAACGAGATTTCTAGCCGGTGTTCTTAAATTCCGTTCGGTGCTACTCAAATTTTAAGTATGGCAGGTAGAATCGATTTAGAACCAAGAGTCGGTATGTTCTGGAGGTACGCTAAAGAAAGGTAAGAATAAAACCCACTCCAGTCGACCTTGCAGGATTGCATTGCATATTGCATGGAGAAAGTGTAGACACTTCTATAATAAATAAAGTTGTTTGCACAGACATCAAAGATCCGCGCGTGACTAGACGGAAATTAATCCATGGCATGCAGGGAGCTAGGTACGACTAGGAGGAGTCACTAATTACTCTGTCACAGGTCCGTTTGTTTGTATAATGTATTGCTTGCTAATAGAACTTTTGAGTAAATCATTATGCTTCTCCGGTCTGTCCAGTCCAAATATTCGATCCACTTCAGTTTTAGTAAGTTACGTACGTAGGTTGGATTTTGTAAACAAACTTTATGCCAAGTCAAAGTCATTTGTAGCTCGCGTTAATTTAAAATAATTGTTAGTTCTGTCATTGCGAAATCCTAGAGTTTCAGTTCCATGTCGATGATGAGTGACAAGGAAGCGTTTCAGCATGAGTTTTACGACTATTCTCTGGCTTAAATGAAAGTTAAAATTCAAGTCCTGTAATATTGACCCTGTACATTAATACCATGCCTCCTAACAGTTAAAGCACACATACACTGGATTTAAAGCTCTTTTATGTAAATAGCATACCATGCCAGCCCTATGCATCAAAACCCAGCTACTTATGTGCAATTATGCTACAACGGACTGACCATTTGAAAATAATAATTATCCATTAGACGTACGGATCAGTTAAGGATTTTGGTAATGAAGAAATATCCCTTGTCCGAATATGTCATGCAGAAAATCGCAAACCCACGGGACCCACAGCACGAGGCAAAGATCTTTATTTATAGAACCTCGTAGTTGTAGAAAATGAAAAGGAGAGTGGAAAACTTTTACATGATGACGCATTTGCCTGGAAATATGATTCTTTAAAAAGTTTAATACGTCAAAAATAACTTCGAAAAGTTTCATTAGGAACGTATAAATGGGTTGAAACACCGCATAAGTTCTTTTATGTAAGGAGAAGTCAGACAACTTTCAAATTTCCAGAAGTAAAATTGAAATTTCCGACCAATATATAAAGGCAGTAGGCGAAAAGACAATTCTGATCGCATCTGTTCATAAACTAATATTTGTAAGTGCTTGTGTGTATAATATTGAATGTTACATTCCTGTAGGAGTTCAGCGTAGGTGTGCGTGTGTTCAAAATAATTGAAAGAAACAGAAAACAATATACCAAAAGTTTATTCTTGAGTTGACTCTACATATGTGTTTTTCTATCGGAGTAAAAAAATTCTTGCATTAAAAAGTTTTACCATTTTGACATGAGTCAACAGATTGTTTGTGGGTAGAATGAATGGTTTTGGTGTTTGTATGGATATAAAGACAGAATGTTAGCATTGCATTTCGTCCCACTTCCGACACTTTTGAGATTGTCGATTGTCATTCTGTGTACAGAAGCAAGTTGATAGTTTCGAAACGTTCCGTTCCCAAGTAGACACGGCCGGTAGGTTTCAGAAATTTGGAAACGGAAGCGAATACGAAACAAATTTTGACAGGGGATCCTGTGGAGATATAATCGTTGTAACCTTTTCTTACAGACATGGGTGAAAGTCCGGACATATAATTGACAGTCATTCTCTGAACATTGCCCACACTCGAATCTTAAACTATTGGACAGTTTAGTGCAGACAGTATGGAGTTATAACAGTGTCCCTGAGTTGATTGCGGTTTTGTCAAATGGCACATTTCAAGACTTTGCGACTTTGGAAGTAACCGCTATATCGTCGGCTCTAATTCCTTTCAAAATGGACTGGAAAGTGAGCCAGAATAGCATGTGGATATTTTTGACGTTCCTGCAATGTTTTTTCCAAACTCAGAGCGCTCCTCATCCACAATATGATCAATCGTTTATCCGGACAAATTTATCCAGAAAATCTCCACTTAGTCCGCAAAAACAATCGCATCATATCCCACCGACGGGGGATGAACATCATAGTCATCTAAGGCATCTACGTGAGACTCAAGTTCAGACGACGACAGGAGTAGTTCGTGGTCTTCAGCGGAATGTTTTTGGAAAAGAAGTGTTTGTATACTACGGAATTCCATTTGCAGAGCCACCGATAGGAAATTTGAGGTTCAAGAAACCTATTCCTATAAAGCCTTGGTCTGGAGCATTTAATGCAGTTACTCTACCCACTAGTTGCTACCAAGAGCGTTTGGAAAGTTTTCCAGGATTTAAAGGTGAAGAGATATGGAATCCAAACACAAATGTATCAGAAGATTGTCTCTACTTGAATTTGTGGGTGCCGAAGTCAGGGATGAACAAAATGAAGGATTATATGAAGTCAAGTCCCAACAATGACTTGGAAGGTTTTAAAGGACTCCCAATTTTAATTTGGATTTATGGGGGTGGGTATATGAGTGGAACGACAGCGTTAGATTTGTACAACGCAAACATCCTAGCGGGGGAAAATAATGTCATCGTAGCCGCTATGAATTACCGGGTTGGAGCTTTCGGATTTTTGTATCTTGGAACTGAGTCAGCACCAGGTTAGTTTGATATTTTATTAATTTAATGCACTGTAATTATTTGATTGGTTATGTTAGGTTAATTAATTGGTAAGTTAATTGATAAAGTTAATTGACAGGAAGAATTGAAATATTAAAACAGCATTGAAACACCCTTTCCACCTACAAAGACCAGATCTCTCTACACCGAGAATGCTAAATCTTATTATAGAGTGTATTGTTTGACAGTATATGTATTCTCAACTGTTCTTTTTATGACGGTGCGCAACATTTCATTCGGTTGATTCAAGGTTGAGACTCTTCTTTTTTATTTAACCTCGACGGAGACACCAAAGAGGCTTTGATGCATTATTTGGCTTGACTGTGTTCAGGTAATCAAGGGATGTATGATCAAATGGTGGCCATGAATTGGGTCAAGGAGAATGCACTAAAATTTGGCGGAGACCCGGAGTCAATCACACTTTTTGGTGAGAGTGCTGGAGCTGGTTCTGTGAGCTTTCACCTGCTTTCTCCACTGTCAAGGCACCTCATTACTCGTGGAATCCTCGAGAGTGGTACCATGAACGCACCATGGAGTGTCAACACAGCTGCCCAGGCAAAACAAATTGCTCTCGATCTCTCACGTGACTGCGAGTGTAATCAAACTCAGGTAAAACACAGGAATTACGCAGATGCACAATTTATAACAAGGTACCACTTTTATGTGTAAAAACAGAAAATATTCAAGATCATTAGAAATTTCAATTCGTGGTTAGGATTCTCCATAGAACCTCCAGAATCGAGTTTTCCGTCAATTCGGTTACATGAAAAGTGGTTTCCTGGTGGGTCTTCTACTAGTACGATGACGGTTTTGTGGAGTGTTACTGGTTCACGTATTTATTTTGCTCAAAGGGAAATTGCTTTCGTCCGTCCATTAATTAAAACGCCACACGATTGAGCTTACAGGGAATGAGAAAATAAAATAGAACTGGAGTTGTATTTTGTACATATAGAACTTGACAATGCTTCATTACACAAATATAGCAAATAGCGTCGTATTTTGTAAGCAAACAGAAAGAACTTTATTAGTTCAAAATGAGTGCCACCACGCTTACTGAGCTAATAACGAAATTTTAGTAGCCATTATTACTAAGATATTCCAAACACTTTGATTTAAATGTAGTAACAATTTGTTTGAGTTGTAAGGATTTAATTTCTGGATACGCATAAGGACAAGGACGTAAACATTTTCATTCTGAAATGAAACGGTTTGCATGTAATTCATGGAAAATTAAGAACAAAATTTATCTTCTTGAAGATTCTTTGCAATTATTCCCGTGTAATGATTGTCATTACCGTCAATGACTGTTGAAAAATTATTACCACTAATAATTATCTCGCGGGCGCGTATATGCCAATCGAGTATATTGTTATTACTATTTTGTGTAATGATTTCTATGTAATTGACCAACGCGTCCGTGCCTATTAATTAAATTGTGATCGTGATTCTTGCACTGCGATATGTGAACTAATTGCCACGTACGTGATAAACGATTCTGAAAACTTTGATCAAATGAGGCTAATATTATATCAATTGGCCTAAAAATGAGTAGACTGATGTTTATGCTTATAGAATGAATTGCAATTATTACTGCAGTCTAGTCTCCCATCACGTCAGATAGTATAGAATATTAGCGGTTAAGCAGGCTGATGATCTATTAAATTCTATATATTGTTTCTGTCTATAATTAAAATATGATTTGAACAGAATGAAGATGATATGTTGGCATGCTTGTTGGACGTGCCCGCAAATACAATTTCGACACTCCAATGGAACAGTTACAAACGAATATTAGCATTTCCATCGGCCCCAGTCGTGGACGGTGAATTTCTTCCTCGGGACCCAGTAGAAATGCTAAGGGACGGAGATTTCAAGAAAACTGAAATCCTGATTGGATCTAATCAGAACGAAGGTAATTTGTGAATTCTTCTTAAATTAGCAAATTAAGAATGACTTTGGGCCAGACGATAGTTATACAATGTCTCCTTAGAATCAACTTGAGTAATATTGAACGCAGTGCAGTTCACTAATTAAGACGCGTGCACAAGAATTGAAGAATTATTTTCATAAGTCTCATTCTGAGCGGAATTGAAGAAGCGAACAATCGAAACTTTCCAATCATCTGATTATTTTCTGATCTAAAAACTTCTATAATCAAACAAAATTCAACTCCCATCCATTTCCTTGGCCTTGCGTGTTCTTTTTGCCACTGATGGACCTTCTGTGGGGTTTCTCAGATACACGTAGATATAACAGTAAATGTCAGGTAGTCAGGTTAGATATTCTCCTAAGGTCTAAAATCTAGACTAGATTCCTAGCTGTCTTTTAGTGCTGCACGCAATGTCACGCCCCGGTATGTCGATTTAACTTATGACTTATTGATAATTATGACGATTTTGTCCTCATAATTTCTCTACCAGACAGCATCCGAATGACATTTCAATACTTAATGCTAGGAGCTAACAATGGTTTATGGAGGTCTTGGATAGTCTGAAGGAATTGAAAATAAAGTGCTGAGGTGACACGTTAGTCACAGTATACTATGCTCCAAGTGCGAGACACCTGAATAATTAAAAGTGAAATGATCAAGTAATTGGTTCGTGTCTATAAGAAAGCCAGGATAGATGATTGCTAGGAAGGCTTCTAAGCTCAACCTGATTCCTGTCTAAATTACGACTTGCAAGATTTACAGCTATTTTCTTTTATGCGTTCCCGTTCGCGTGTGCCGTACAACTCACAACTCATTAGCAGCTAAGCTGTTTTGAAATATCGATTTGTGCTGTTCTCGAGTCCTGCTTACAAATCATTAGTGGTATTCAACTCCATTGAGCACTTTTTCGCCGTCGAGCTTTTCAAAATTCAACATAACTTTGGAGTGATGTCTTAATTTGAATTTTTATCTATATTTTCTGGTTATTCGAAGACGTTACAATCGGGAAGCCCAGCCGATCACTTTAACTTTCTTTACAAGTTCCTATGCTTTCTCTGCTTAGGGAACTTTTACTTCGAGTATGTATGGAATGCCAATTCGATCAAAAAGCATATTTATGATTGCCGAGTGTTATATCGTTAAAAATGTATTTTGGAGGTTCTCCAACTCTCATATTTTGATACAGTATGGGAATCGTGACCTTAAGCATCAAACGTGTAACATTTCATTGAACTGCCATTCCAGAAATAAGCTACCATCTCAACTCTTTGCACGCATAGAAACCTGAAATGGAATTTTTGATTTGATGTATTTTTCTAATATTTTTACCGCAGCAAAGATTTATACACTTTTCCTTGAATAAAAAACGACTCAACGCCCTGAGCTGAATTGAGAGTATGTTTTGTGAAATTATTTTAAGGTAGTGATTTCATTGTAGCATAACGTAGGCAGCCCTTGTCACCTTACTATAGTCAAGGTTATATTCTTTAAGGTAAAAAAAAGATTTTTACAATCGGGTAACCTTTTTTAGGTCAAATGGGAAGCAAGTATTATTCCTTAAAAATGCCATTGACCAATGACAATTTCGTGTCGAGAAGATATCTTAATACCACGCTCTACAGTAATAAAAAATAATTTTAAAATGAGTACTCTCGAAGAGTTTCACTTTCCTTGCATATGTTTGTGTACCAAATTAACATTCTGGAGTACACATAGTGATACACGTCGGTTAAATACTGATCAGATCTTTAGTTGTCAGTGGTCCAAATTCCACTCCAGGAATTAAGTTTTTTGAAGGACCGTACAATGAAGGTAGTTCAGTCAGTCAGTCATACAGGCAGGGAAGAGAAACAGGGAAGAGAAAGCAGGATAAGGGATTACTATGGAGAAATCCAAAGAGAGTAAACAAGGTGATTTCAGTTTTCAAGAGGTCTCAATTCGTGTCAACAAACTAAAAAAACAATCTCT
>JAQFYE010001692.1:0-21425 GCA_034694305.1 Protaphorura glebata | reverse complement strand
TAAGGTGAAGTTATAGCACTGTATTTCGAGTTTTTTGCATTTTGTCTTTCCACTACCAATGACACGCCCGATAATTTATATAAAAAAATTGAAAATATTTCTTCTAAAAGTAAGTTTTACCTGCACCCTGTGACCCTGTGTTAAAAAAAGTGCAAAAAAATTTTTTCCCTCCGGCGGCCGCTCCGCGGCGACAGCGCTAACGCGCGCGGACGTTCGACTTAGGCACCCTCTTCGACCCCGGCAGCCGGCAACCCTCACCCCCCGCCACTACCAGTAGCTGAACACGTATGACGAACCGGATTTTGATTGTTTTTACAGTATGAGCTTACCTCGTAAGAAAGCGTTGTCCAGTTACTCGCGCGTTTTTCCGTCTAAATTACCTTTTTTAATATTTTTGGACCTCCGGGAGAAATTATTTGAGGTTGTAGTGTGTAATGGGAATTTTTGCAACACTTCTATGCGTAGACTAATTAAGTAACAAATTAATTAGTTATTGAACAATTAATTAGTTAATTAATTAATTATTTTTGTAATATTAGGATCCGGCAGAGTACGTGACGTACAAGAAAACGGCTAACAGTACCTTTCCCCTTCGGTTCAAAGTGAAAAGTGTGAATGACAAGGCTGTTCAAACTGACGCTGGACCGACCGAAGTGGAAAATCAATGTTTAACCTGGCAAGAAAAAATGGAAACGGTAACTTACATGGAATCCGAATGATAAATGATGATAATGATGATGACCACAACACAACAACAACAACACAAAAAAAAATATTATATTCAGTAACACAACAATGGAACGGACACCAAGCAACTTCGGCATGCTGTTCATTCTGCCTTTTTATTTAAAACAAAAAAAAAAAACTTTTCGACACTACACTTTAAGGCTACTGCTACGTATGTCTAACTAACTTACCTTACATTACATTACATCGGAAAATAATTTACCTAATTAATTAATTGATTGATTAATTAGTTTAAAAAATCCTGAACTTACTTGGAATAGGCATTTTTTAGTTGAATTTTTTTTTGTGGCTGGAAATTAATTGAATTGATGAGTGGCTAGGAATTTTTGTCACATTTATCTTAGGATATGCCAAGGATTGACGATTTGACCCCCCGATGGGGGAAATTCACCCATAATTAGAAGTATAGTTGAATAAATTCACCAAGGTTAGTCAACAAAAGCTTTAAGTAATATTAGGAATAGTTTCCGCCATTTTTTGTGGTGAATTTCTCCTCGGAGTAAATTTTTGGCGAGGTTTTACCCCTCGGAGTAAATTTTGATGAGGTTTTTCCCCTCGGAATAATATTTTTCAAGGGTTTTTCCCCTCGGAGTAATATTTTTCTTTTGCGCAAATTTTCTCATGAGGTAATTTATCCTCCGAGCATGAAATTTGAGAAATTCGCCTCCTTCCTGGGAAATTTCCCTCTGTGGTTATTTTTTCAGGGGTTTTTCCCTTAGCTCAATTTTCCGATGAGATATTTCCCTTAAGATAAATTCTGGTAAATAAAGCTCAGAAGTGCAATTTTAGTGAGGTTTTTCCCATGACGGGAATTGTCCCTATTAGAAATGTTCCCCTCGAAGTAATATTTTTCCCTTGGATAAATTTTCCCATGCGGTAATTTATCCTCCGGGGATAAAGTTTGAAAAATTCGCCTACCTTTTGGGAAATTTCCCCTGTGGTTATTTTTTTCAGGGGTTTTTCCCTTAAGTCAATTTTCCCATGAGATATTTCCCGTCATTTTTTGTGGTGAATTTTCCCTCGGAGTAAATTTTTGATGAGGTTTTTTCCCTCGGAGTAATATTTTTCAAGGGTTTTTCCCTTTGGTAAATTTTCCCATGAGGTAATTTTTGCTCCGCGGATAAATTTTGAAAAATTCGGCTCCTTCCTGGGAATTTCTCCCTGTGGTTATTTTTTTCAGGGGTTTTTCCCTTAGGTAAATTTTCGCATGAGATAAATTCTGGAAAATAAAGCTCAGAAGTGCAATTTTAGTGAGGTTTTTCCCATGACGTGAATTTTCTCCATTGGAAATATGCAACAAGTTCTCCGGGGTAAAATTTTTTAAAACTTACCCCCGGGGGCAAATCTGGCTAAAATGGCGTCTAGCGTAACGAGTAAAGTAAAGTATGAACGTGGGTGAGTTCAATTAGAAGTTAGAAGAAGAAAAACTTATAAAAATTGTCAAGGAATTAATTAAGATTAAAAAAAAAGAGAGAGTAGAGTTTTTGGTGCAAATGTGTTTAATTTAGCCCTAGAATTTGAATTTGTGACACTTACGATGATGTAAACGTAAAGTGAGAGGTCAAAGGGCAAGGCAAGGCGTAAGATAAATAATATTGATTGGTCAAGTTTTTTTTTGTCTCAGTCAAAATTTTACCACGCGGAGCGTCGGTACGATTTGCAAGGATTTGTTGTAAATAGGAAAATAATTGAAAGAAGAATCGTAGACAAAGTTTGTAGTTCAGTTTCTTCTTCCTTGACAAAAATTTTTGAAAAATTTTTGTTTCACTGAAAAAAAAAGTATTTTTGAATTTGTAAAAAAAATTCATCAAGTATCAGTAATCCACCGGATTGATTGATTGATTGGTTAATTCAAGGTACCTGAACAAATTAATATTCTCTAGTCGGGTAGGTCAGTAGGAAACTGAAGAAATGAATCCAACGGGGGGAAATAAATAATTTTTGAATTTTCAAGACCGAATTTTGATTTTTTGTGACAGAATTTTGAACAATTTGTCCACAAAATTTGGACAATTGGACCTACTTGTAAGAATAAGAAAGATTTGTTAAGTTTACCTTGGATTAATTAATCCCCCCAGAAGATTATTGAAAGATGATTATTAATTACGTTACAATTTATTGAATTATCTGTTAATTTCAGAAGAAAAAAAATATGAAAGAAGTGTAATTTCGAGCTTGAAACACTCACAGTACAGTTACAGTACGAATTTCTGCAAAATATGATTGATTGCAATGAAAAACAAACACGATTCACAGCAACAGCAACAGGAACACAGAAATGTTCCCAAAAAAATGAAAATCTACGTTATAAAACTTGATTGGTTTCTAAAAATTAATTTTTTCAAAATAATATGATTATATTTCTGCTTCATTGTACCTTCAAATAACAAGGCGAGAGTTAGTCTCGAACTTCAAAAAAATGAATGGAGTGAGCAGTAAATAAAATTGGAAATTGGATTCAAAAAATTGTCTTTGAATTATTTCAGCATTTTGTTTTGGAATACAGCGTGCATCGAATCGACACTAGGGTTTGATCTATGTGGTAGACATGGGTTGGCGGCAGACTTGGTCAATTACATCAATTTGGTGATTGTAATTTCAATTACAAAATACAATTACAACTACGTAATTGTAATTGTAATTAATTACTTTCGGGAATCCCAGCTCTAATTCCTAATTGTAATTATATACTTTAGAAATTGTGTGTAATTGTAATTGTAAGTCGTAACTGAATTTTATTTTCAATTACTTTTACAATTACTTAAAATTTTGACCATCAAATACAAAGATGTAACAATGATGTTAACACACATAAAATCATCATTTCCAGAAAGTAATTTGAATTGTAATTTGTAATTGTAATTGCATTTTCAATCACAATTACGTAATTGTCATTGAAATCAATTACTTTTCCATATTTGTCCACGTAATTGTAATTGTAGTCAATTACTTTCGAAATGTCTCCATGTATTTGTACTTATAATTAATTACAATCCAAAATGAGGGTGCAATTTGTAATTGATTACATTTTTAAAGTAATTGACCCAAGTCTGGTTAGCAGCGGAAGCAAATTAATGACGCGATTTTTTTTTATAAAACTGAACAATTAATTTATTCATTATAAATTCTAAGTTGTTCATCAAAATCTCCTTCGGAGTCAACTAGTAGGTGTGTATGTACGTAGGACAATTAATTTTAAGAAGACATTTCTTCAACGTTTCATATAATTATGAATTAAAAACTAATAATACATATCCATTGTTTTACAAAAAGTGATGTCGGACACTACTTGAGGCAGAACGAACAACAGAGTAGACAGACAATTAATTAATTTAATTAATTACATATAGAGGACTTATATATATAATTAGTCAGAGTCAACTATCAACTTAACAAAGTATAAAATTATAAATCATCATCAGTTTTATATTCTAGTGACCTGACCTGACCTGACCTTAAATATTATTATAAATACTTACACAGAGTTTTTTGAAATACAACGTACGTACATATTTTCTTTACTACATACGAGTACTAATTAATTTAATTTTTAACACACTCAAAAAAAGTTTTTAAGTTTCATTTTTAAAAAATTTAATGAAATAGTAAAAATTGAAAAATTGAAATGTTTCACTACACAAGAGCACAATGCTATTTACCACTCCCAGTATATTTGGACTCAAAGAATAAACGTAAACTATGTCCAGCCTTTCCAACCGGTGAGTCATCTTCATTAAAAGTCTCACAGTTGTCAAATATTAGTCTCACATCTTGTAGAAAATTTTCTTTAGCTTTATAATTATTTTGTTGGAGTTTAGTTCGGATCGTAGCCAAGTCTATCGGAGTTTTAATCACCTGTAATCAAATAAATATAAAACAAAATTAATTAATTTCATTTCATTTTATCATCAAAAAATGCTGGAAATCGGTGAAAGACTATCTTACGTATAAATAATAATTAATAAAGAAAATGACGTACATGAAAATTAGATTTGAATAGAAAAGGAACTAATTCGATTTTCAAAATTAACAAAAAAAAATGATTTGTCTTCCGGTAATGACAAAAAATTTAATATTTCTCGAAAACAGAACTAATTTCCAAAATTGCAAATGTGATCATTCCATCGTTTCTTCAGAATTGAGCAAAAAATTTTTTTCAAAAAAGTAGTATTTTTTTAGAGAAAAAAAAATGTTCAAAAAAGTAGTATTTTTTTAGAGAAAAAAAAATAATTCAAAAACATTCCGTTTCCAAAAAAAAAATTGTACTGTTTTCGCGACAATTCAAAACATTTTTTTTCCCAAAAGAAACTCTTGAATTATTTCAAATTATTTTTGAGTAATCTGAAGAGGAAACATTTCGTTTCCGATAATTTTTTGTATTATTTTTCGAAATTTGGTAAAAAAAAACATTCAATATTCCAAAAATCGTAATATACCGGTTTGCACATTTTCTTAAAAAATTACTCAAGTAATATTTAAAAGTCTGGACATGAGTTATGGAATGACAGACAGATATCGGACATTCTTAGTCAAATGATGGCTTATCCTCTATTTCTACGAGGGAGAAAGCTCCAAACCCGGTATGGAGGTTCAGAAAAATCACCTCATTTTGACGAGTACAATACTACACTGTCATTTATTTAATAAATTACCTTTTTATAAGTAGGGAATTGACGTGTGTTGACGGGGTCTAAGAATGGCCAAGCATCATCATGTGAACTCAAGTCATCCAGCAACTTCTCACACCACATCATGTCTGACTTGTACTGAAGTGTCAAACCTGAACTATTATTATTCGTCTTCTTTTTCTTTGCACTGGACTGACTATTTGGTTGTGGTGTCACTTGTTGACTAATAACACCTGTATCACTCACACTGTCAGATTTACGCTTTCGACTTGGACTATTCTTCCCGACTCGATGATCTGGACAATGCCATCGCCCGCGAGGAATCTATCAATATATATTACAAATAATTATAAATGATAAAAATAAATTCAGCCTTTGGCCATGTCAATTAAATGTTGACATCGGTATCCGCCGTTACAGACTTGGGTCAATTACAATGGTAATTGCAATTTCAATTACAAAATACAATTACGTAATTGTAATTGTAAGTAACTACTTTCAGAATCTCAGCTGTAATTTGTAATTGTAATTAAATACTTTAGAAATTGTGTGTAATTGTTGTTGTAATTGGTAACTGTATTTATATTTTTCTCAATTACTTTTACAATTACTTAAAAGTTTGACCATACAATACAAAGATGTAACTATGATGTTAGCACACACAAAATCATCATTTCGAGAAAGTAATTTGAATAGTAATTTGTAATTAATTACTTTTCCATTTTTGTCCAGGTATTTGTAATTGTAGTAGTTAATTACTTTTGAAATTTCTCGACGTACTTGTAATTATAATTAATTACAATCAGAAATGAGGGTGTAATTTGCAATTTGTAATTGATTACATTTTTAAAGTAATTGACCCAAGTCTGACCGAAACAAAGAATTTAAAAATAGATAGAAAAAATCCTACCTTGCCCGGTTTTTCTTTCAAACAGTCAATGTGGAATGCCTTGACACATTTATCACAAGCCAGTATTTTGGAACCACCGGAACTTCCACTCTTCCCACAAACAATGCAGCCTTTAATTCCTCTTGCTTTATTCAAACATTCATAACAATACCAATCCCCATCTGGGACAGACTCCAACGGTGGATTGAAACAATACGTGTGATATCCTCTGTCACATGCATCACACAAAAGTAATTTGTCTTCATTGTCACCTCCTTTACATAATTGACAACTGGCTTTCATCACGGACTTGTCCCAAGCAATCGATGAGTCCAAGGCATAAATGGCCATTGAAAGAATTGAAGGGGTCGTCGTTTTATTCACAGCTTCTCTCCAATGGACAAGGGCACGACTTCAAAATAAAAATAAGTATCATCATCAGATTTTTAATATAATACATAGGGTAGCTTTTAATTAGGGTAATGTGGGCTAAATTGCCCCTTCCTTATCCGAGTGTGTCAATTTCTCTCAATCGTCATTTTTGAGCCTGGTTTACGTGCTCGTGTAATTAAGGGGTGGACTTCCACCAAAGTGGCCAAATTGACGGACCTCCTACAAAATGGGCAAATTGGCGGAAGGACCTCCACCAAAATGGCCAAATTGGCGGTAATTGACCATGATGGCCAAGGGCAAATTGGCGGAAATTCACCATAATGGCCAAATTGGCGGACCTCCACCAAAATGGGCATATTGCCGGAAATTGACAATATGGCCGAATTGGCGAACCTCCACCAAAATGGGCAAATTGGCGGAAATTCACCATAATGGCCAAATTGGCGGAAATTCCCCAAAATGGCCAAATTGGCAGACTTTCACAAAAATGGGCAAATTGGCAGACCTCCACCAAAATGAACAAATTAACGGACTTCCACCAAAAAGCGTCAATTTAGGCTTCCAAAATTACCTTGAGGATCCAGAACCACCAGAAGATCCCTGTTTGTCACCAGTACTACTGTCCCGTTCCCTTTCGCGATCGCGATCACGGTCACGATCCCTCTCTCTTTCTCTTTCCCTTTCTCGTTCTCTGTCGCGTTCTCTATCCCTGCTTGTGCATTGACGTTCCTTATTTTCCTTGTCTCCTCCAGGGTCACTCGTTCCACTCCCACAGACGGAATTTGGGCCAGAGGTCATGGCAGAGCTGCTTTGTTCCTTCTCAGTTGCATTCCCATTCCCAGTACCACTTCTGTCACGATCACCACTGACAGAACTACTTCCACTCCCACTGCCACTGCTTGAAGTCGTACTACTACTACTATTGAGATTCTTAATATCTAGGTCAATCAGACTTTTCCCCAAAGGGGGCTTCAAATATCGTCTCTCCACAGCACTCTCTAAGTCTAAGAGTCGTGTTTTTACTAAGTCTATAATTTGATCTTCAGTGAGATTCAATGAGTCAGCCGTCAAGGAACGAGATGGGAGTTGCCAACCCTAGAAAATTAAAATTAATTAATAGTTTTTCAAGATATAATTTTTTTTTTAAATTTCAACATTTTTCACATTTTCAAAATTATTTCAAAATTTTTCAAAATTTTTCAAAATTTCAAAATTTTTCGAATTTTAATTTTTTCAAATTTTTTTAAAATTTCATAATTTTTCAAATTTTAACAATTTTTCAAATTTTCACCAAAAAGTCAAAGTTTGTGATGAAATAGAAGTCGTACCTTGACTTGAAGAGAGGCAGAGGCAACACGTTCCTCCAGAGTCTCCATAGTCTCTAAGAGTTGAGTGTGGACTCTGTAGGCTAGTTCAGGGTCCCAACCACCCTCAGGGCTGAAGACATTCAATGGAATTTCATCGTCATCCAAATAAATCTCCGTTGAAGCAATGTACGATGGTTTCAAATTAGAGAGATTTGCCTAAACAAAAAAACGTAATTAATATTTACCACAATTTAGTTTAAATACAATGGGAATATTAAAATCTTTCCAATTTTTGCAAAAAGTGTCACATATTTTCGAAAATAACACAACTTTTCATTCAAATTCATCATTATCATTGTGAAAACAAAAAAAAAATTACAAAAAATTACAAAATTCTGCCAAAATAGCGCAGTGGAATTCACAGAGATATTAGAAATTGCCGTCTTCATTGTAAAAGTCTTCAAAATAAGTAAAAACATTTTAAAAAAATACAAAATTCCTTCAAAATAAGTAAAAACAATTTAAAAAAATACAAAATTCCTTCAAAATAAGTAAAAACAATTTAAAAAAATACAAAATTCCCTCAAAATAAGTAAAAACAATTTAAAAAAATACAAAATTCCTCCAAAATAAGTGAAAACATTTTAAAAAATACAAATTCCTTCAAAATAAGCAAAAACATTTTTAAAAAAATACAAAATTCCTTTAAAATAAGCAAAAACATTTAAAAAAAATACAAAATTCCTTCAAAATTACTTCAAAATACGTAAAAAAAAATAAAAAAAAATGCAAAATTCTTTCAAAATTTCCTCGAATTGGTGGAAAAAATAAAGGCAATCTTCCAGAATTCAAATATTCAACAAACATTTCTAAAATCGAAACTGAGATGAAAAAAAAACTGTAGAATGTTTTGACTTGTGCAATTTCTTAAACTAAAATCAGGGAGGTCAATGACCGTCTGACCTCATGGAGACTCATGACCACACAGATAATCTGCCAATGCCAATGTCAATTACCTTCAATGAGCTCTCAGCCCCAGTATCAGAGAGACAAGTTACGAAAGCCTCAATCTCTCCTTCCGTCAAACTCCACCATCCTTCCCATTTATCCTTTGTTATATTTTTGACAAATTTATCATCATAAGAATCCTCCCGAGCTGCCAATGCTTGTGCAGAATTCTCTTCCACAATACTTTTCGCTGTACAAGGTTCTCTTGGTTGTAATGTAAATATTTTAATCACAGGGGGTGGCGTCTGAAAAATTTCCTTATTCAATTTACTATCTTCATCTACTTCTTTTTCTTTCTCCTTAACTTCCTTCATTTCCACCGAATTTTCATTTACAGGTGGCGTTGGCGTTGTAGCTGCATTTGCATTTACATTGGTGACATCCGGTTCAGTCCCAGTCCCAGTCGCAGTCGCAGTGACGTCATTGACCTCTGGTGGGGTTATAACCGGTTCTGGGGTCATGACCTTGACCGTGACCTCCATTTCCTCTTCCTTCGTTGTTTTTTCTCCATCCACTTCATCCTTATCATTTTGAAGAAGCGTATTTGGCGAAGTGGCTACCGTCTCCACCACGGGCGCCTGAGTCTCGGGTTCGATATCCACCTCCATTTCCATTCCATCCAATTCTGCTTGATTTTTAGCATCTTCAGCATCAAATTTCGCCTTGACCTTTTCTCTCGTCCCTGGACTTTCACCACTCTCACCACCTTCAACTAAAATATTACTAATGGTCGGTACATGCCAATACCTTCTTCTATATCGATCCACCCCCAAACATTCCGTTCTAATAATCGTTAAAGTATTAGACTGTTGTGTTTTTAATTTTTCAATAGAACGATTCAAATGATTCATTTTGGCTCGGATCTCCTCAATAGATAATTTAGCATCTGTGTCTGACTCGGACTCAGAGACATCTGATGATGAGTCAGGGGTTTCTTTCATTGACACTTCTCTTTCTGCACCATCAACCAATGGTTTTAAAAATAAATAATCTTCTGGTAATTCTTCTTTCATTTCAGATGTTTTTGGTGTTGGTGGTAAGGAATTATCTTCAGGGGTTGGGGTCACAGAGGTCGAGGTCATCGTCGGTGGTGTTTCATTTTCTTTTTTGATTTCAATCTCAGCTTCCGCTGGAAT
This sequence comes from Protaphorura glebata, assembly GCA_034694305.1. NCBI lineage: Eukaryota > Metazoa > Arthropoda > Collembola > Poduromorpha > Onychiuridae > Protaphorura > Protaphorura glebata. The sequence goes on along the minus strand of JAQFYE010001692.1, from coordinate 11,317 downwards.
ATCGTCTTCTAATGGTGGTTTGACATTCACATCCATGACCTCGGTCTTGATCGGTGACCCATCCTCCGTAGTGACCTCCGCAGGGGTCAACCTCCCTGTACTACTGCCTGTTGTGGATTCATCCATTTTTGCAGTGATGGCTGCAACTTCTTTGTCTTTGTCTTTGTCCTTAGTTGGCGTCGTCACCGTGGCCGTCGGTGTTTGTCCTAATTGGACAGTGGCTTGAACGGATTTTCGAGCACATAACATACGAAGACGACGTACTTTGATTTCATTTTGAATTCTTTCTTTTTTAGAAGTATGGGCAAGTTCAGTGCTCGTTTCAAGGTGTTTTAAAACAGCTTTATTTTGAAGGAGAAGGTCACAGATGAAGGAAATGATTGTGGATTTCCTTGTAGGACTTAGAGCTGAGAAGGGACAGACCGTCAACCAAGTTGAATATGTTGAGGCTTCAGGTTCAGAGTCAGACACGGCAGAGAGATAAAGTCTGTAAACAAATAATTAGACAAAGAAAAATAATTAATAAATGCACATATGGGTTTTCCGAAATCTCTCTACTCCTAGGGGTACACCACAAATAATATTATTCACATTATGCTGCAATTGACTTGATAATACCAATAATAGTCAAGTCAAAAATATCATTTCAAATTAGAAAGTGTGATGCAAATGCTGAAATTAAATTCTTGAAAGGCGGGAGGAAGTACAAATCATATGGGGCATCCTTAACAACTTACATGAAGGTCCTACCCCAAAAGTCTAACTGTTTGTCCGCAAAAAACACACAATTAGGCATGTAAGTAGGTAAAAGCGAAAGTGAAATTCGCCGTATGGCCTACGGCGAAGCACCTGTGTATTTTTAGCGGTCAAACGGTTAGATTTTGGGGAAGGACCACCACAAAAATTGTTCAGGATGCCACTGGGTACAACATATCAAAATTCCAAGGAATTACAACGACGTACTTTCACATTTTTGAAAGGAGGAGGCAAAAACCTTATGGAAAAATGTACGCCGTGTGAATTCCATGGGATTTTTATATGTTGTAGCCAGTGGCATCCTTAACAACTTTTGTGAAGGTCCTACCCCAAAAGTCTAACCGTTTGGCTGCTAAAAATACAGTTGACCATGTAGGTAAAACCGAAAGTGAAATTCGCCGTACAGCGAAGCACCTGTGTATTTTTTGTATTCGGCCGAACGCTAAGACATTTCGGGGTAGGACCTTCACAAAAGTTGTTCAGGATGCCACTTGGTACAACATTCAAAATCCCAATGAATTTCAATCAAAATGATAAAATATTTGTACAACAAAGAAAGAACTGACCTCAAAACTTCACTCAAACTTCCAAAAGTAATATCAGCTTGTTTGAGAGTTTGTCCAAATGCAGTCATGTATTTATTTGGATTTGGCATTCCTGGGTCTTCCACAGCACAGACGAGCAAATGACTTAGAACACTAAGAAGTTCTTCCTCCGTCTCTTCAATGTTCAGAAGAGCTTTTTGAAGATTTGAGAGTGTTGGTAAAGATTCCATATCAAAACCCAGAGTGGAGCCGAAAGTATTCAAGAACTGATGAATGTTGAGCATATTGCTGAAAGCTAATGCATTCAAACGAAGTCCTTTCACACGTGACAGTTCTTTCAATTCCATTTTCTCTTTCTTCGGACTATTAACAGCTGTGGCTGTTGGATCAGCTGGAGTTAAAAGTTGTTCAGCTTCCAATTTCTTTCGTTGTTTACGTTCTTGGGCCAATTTGCACCGACGTCGACTTCGACGGAATAGTTCAAGAGCTGTTGGATGATAAACAAATCAAAATATTACTTTCAAAATACAAAACATTAAAAAAATACAGTACGAATGGTATCGATATAAGAACAACAACAAAATACACTAAAAATTGTATCGACAAAATGTCCGTTACTTTAGAATATACGGAAATGCTCATAAGTACTTGTTAATAGTTGATATTATTCGGTAATATTCGGAAATGTGCGACAGGAGTCCGAACTAGACATGACTATTTTCTTGGAAATGCCTCGTACTCGTAAGAATCGTAAATGTTCGATAATGCTCGGATTCGGAACTAACTCAAAATTGTTCAGAAATTAAGGACAACCTTCGGCACTATTCGGCAATGCTCGGAACTACTCGATAAAGTATGGAAGTAGGCGGCAATATAATGGTACAGGTCGAAGGGACTCGGAAATACTTGATAATGGTCTGAAGGGCTCGGAAATACATTATTATGATTGGAAATACTCGTTAAAGATCGGAAGAACTCGGAAATACTCGCTGAAGGTCGGAAGCACTTGGAAATACTCGTTACAGCTTGAAAGTACTTGGAAATACTCGTTAAAGTTCGGAAGTACTTCAAATACTCATTATAGCTCGGAAATACTCGTTAAAGCTCGGAAGTACTTGAAAATACTCGTTAAAGCTCGGATGTACTTGGAAATACTCGTTAAAGTTAGTAAGTTCTCGCTAAAGGTCGGAAGTGCTCGGAAACACTCGATAGCGTTCGGGAGTACTCGGAAATGCTGGATTAGGTTAGAAAGTCCTTTCTAAATGCTAAAAATACTTAGCATTACCGATTTTTTAGAATATTTTACCAAAATTTACGTAAACCTCACCTCGAACTAAGTTGGAATGTTCCCTCTTTCGATCCCTCTCTTCCTTGATACGATTTTCCTCCTCCTCTTCCCTTTTCTTGGATTCTCTTCCCTCCTCACTCAACCAATTCGCCAACTGACTTGACGTTAACTTCAAAACATTCCCATTCTCACTCGTTGTAGGTAAAATAAAATCTCCAATCAATAGCTTCGAACTAAAACTAAAATTTTTCGTACACCCAACAACTTTTTTTAATTCTGCCATTGTTTTGAATACTTGTCCAGTCGGGGAATGATAATTGACTTCTCCAGTGAGACCATGAACACCCAGACCTTTGAGTAAGGTTTCTCTGCCCCAGCCTTGTTTCAAGGGTTCATTTAAATCCGGTGGTAACGACGCATTCGGATCAGATTTTTCTTTTTTAACAACCGGTATATTTAATTCCGTGGGTGGCGTATGACTTGCACTGGCTGCACTGGTTGTGACCCAAGGACGATGTGGTGGAGGGCTCGGCGTAGCCTTTGACCCTAAATTATGACTACCAGGAGTTTTCAGAGACGCTGGAGGTGTCACCGGTGGCAAGGGTGTCGGCGTCGGTGTCTTCGACGGTGCCTGATGTTGTTGTTCACGACTCAATGCTAATAAACTTGCGACCGTTGTTTTTTGTTTCCCTTTTGAATTTTTTGAATTCATACATTCTTTAAATAATCCTAATTGTGGGGGTTTAGGAATTGTATGAGTGTAGAGTAAAGATTTAAAACCATGGGCAGGTTTAGGTGTATAATCTGATGGGAATCTTGGACTTGTTAAGGTTTCTGGTTTTGAATGGGCATGTGGAATAATCACTAAATTTTTATTTGTTCCTGGAGGAACTGGAATACCACTCGGAGATTCACCACTCATAGAATTTTGTGATAAATGTTGTCCAATTGATTTTCGTGAACCACTGGGTGTTGTACGACTCAAATTAAGTGGTGAGCCTGATGTGAGGGATGACATGGACATGACTGGGTCAGATTGATGACGATGGTCACGTTCACCGCGGTCACCGCGATCGCGGTCACGGTCACGGTCTCGCTCCCGATCTCTATCTCGTTCTGCTTTGCTCGAACTACTGTTTCCTCCTCCACCACCTCCAAATTTATGTAAAGGTCCAGAATGATGATTCATAAGTAAATTCTCCATAAGTTTTGTTGAGGATGCGGCAGCAGCTGCAGCTGCAGCCGCGGCCGCCGCCGCAGAATGTTGTTTTGTATCTTTGCTAGGTTGTTTTCGTGTTCGGGCGGGTTTGGCGGGAGGTTTGTGTCCACCGCCACCTCCTCCTCCACCGCCTCCACCTCCACTCATTCGAATTAGTTCAGTGTCAGCGGGTAGTTTAGGCATTTTGGAGTTATTTCTTCCTCCACTTGCTATCAAAGTAATATTATTTGATTATTATACAAATATATGTTTAGTTATTTTACAAATTGTCCAAAAACCGGACACTTTCGACGTATTTCGGTATCGCAAATACTATGAAAGGAAACCTTCGACATATTTTGAATATTATCGTAATTCGAAAATATTGGGAAGCCTTCGACATAATTTGAATTTTGTAAACATTCAGAAGCCTTCGACATATTGATTTCTAAAATCGGAAAGCTTCGACATATTTCGAATAATCGTAAATATTCGTAAACCTTCGGCATATTCATTTCTAAAATCGTTAATATTCGTAAACCTTCGGCATGTTCATTTCTAAAATCGTCAATATTCAAAAACCTTCGACTTATTTAATTCTAAAATCAATATTCAGAAACCTTCGACATATTCAATTCTAAAATCGTTAATATTCGGGAACCTTCATACTTATATGTAAAATCGTTAATATTCAAAAAGGTTCGACATATTTATTTCGTAATTCGTTAATATTCGAAAACCTGTCAAAAATTTGAGACATAAATAAAATAAATGAATTATATGAATTTCCTTACAAGATTTTGCATTGTTACTCCCTCCTCCTCCTCCTCCACCACCGCTGCCACCGCCACTATTTCCTTGTCGACTGTTTGAAGTGGAAGTACTGGTGGCACTTGGGCCAGGTTGAGGTTGAGGATGCTGGTTAGATGATACCATTTGTGCTGCCTGAATTCGACTCAAATACTCCAAGTACCACCAAGCTGCCGCAGGATTTGAGTATGGATTATTCATTTGAGACTGGAGCATAGCCAATGGATTGGCTTGTTGTTGTTGTTGGGCAGCCAAAAGGTTATGAGCAGCTGAAATCAAAATAATTAATTAAGGTCAGATAATACGACAAAAGACACTAAAAAAAAGCAACATAATTTGACAACTTCCCTTTTAGGTAAGGTCCTACTGTCCAAATGAGAAAAACGAAGCAGAATTTTGCAAACGACAAAAGAATAAGAATAACCAAAAAAGTTGTTCAATTTCTGTCACAACCTCAAAATTTTACTTGGCCGAAACCGGAATGCTAAGTCATGACGTCAAAACTGGTGACATGGGAGAGATAGGGGTTCAATTTCGACATAAATCAAATATTTTTCAAAAAATATTACTTTCAACAACTCTTGGTCAGAATTTCTTTGACTTTTACAATTTTAAAGAATTTGCAAAAGTGAACGTGAAAACGTTTAAGTCAATTCGTAAACTCCTATCCAATTTCAATACAAACCTGTCAACGTTTGCATTTTGACTTGACATTCATATTTGTGATTTGTTTTGAAAACATTTTCCGTTTTGTTGTTACCATTTTCTAACTTAACCATAATATACACAAATCCAAACATGACTGACTGATTGTTTATCGTCTTATATTTTGTTTTCAAAATAATAGGGAAATGAAATTGAAATAATCTGTTTACAAAAAATTTGCATAAATCAAACAAAAACAAACCTACTTTGCCAAATTATATTACGCAGTGCGGACGTATACCTAAAACTTGAATTTACCATGAGGAAGCAGACCTTGACCTCCAAAAAACTCGGTTTGAGGTTCTAATGTTGACAACAGTCAAAACCAAAATTCTTCACCTACTAACCCCTAATTTGACTCAAAAGGAATAGTGAAACTCTCAATTGACATTAAATTGAATGAAATCGAAAGTCTTGTTTCACTTGCTTGACATAAAAAAAAAGAACATTCAAAAAAATTCAATTTTTGAGCAAAATAAAAAAGAAACCTGTTTTATTTCTATTATGATTCCTTTACTTGACATTTGCCGGAAAGTACTGATTAAATACCAAGACAGACAAAAACTGTCCATCCACATCAACCGTAAACAAAAACAAACTAGAAGCCGGCGGGAAAACTAAACCCAAGACAAACCTTACGTACATTTCCATTTAAAAAAAAAAGTACTGCTGACAACTGAAAAACAGTCCACATCCAACTTACCGAATAATTCTGCTAAATTGGGTGCCGGAAGTGAGTCTGCATTGGCAGCGGCTGCAGCCGCAGCAACAGCGGCAGCCCTTTCCCTATCTCTTCCACCGCCCCCACCACTATTTCTGTCTCTGTCTCTGTCTTGACCTCCATGACCTCCATGACCCCCAGAAGAAGGGTCCTTGGAACTTGACCCCCCACTTGCACTATTGCCCCCTTTATTGCTCCCCTTAGTCCCTCTCTCCATGGCCCAACCCAGTCAGAGTCCTGGTGACCGCGGTTAGTTGTATTTACCAACAATATTAGAGAAGAGGGCGGGAATTCCACTGTGTCACTCTTCCCTGTCACTGATCACTCGGCCTCTCTCACCAAATTCACTGATGATTGTGTCACTGATGAATTGGGGATTTGGATTCCTTTTTTTGGATTGAAGTTTTGGGAAGAAGAAGCAAAATGGAGACGCGCGAGTCGGACTGCCTTTTCCCTATTCCTCGCAATGCCTTGCCTAGCACTCTGTCTCTCTGTCTCTTCTCTTATGTCTAGCTGACTCTATAGGAGGGACGTTATAGTCTATAGCCTCGTCCATTCACTTCACTCTCATTCATTGTCTATATCAAACACACACACACACACACGAACACACACACACAGTATGTCACAGGGCATCAGAAATAAGAGTTGTTTGTTTGTTTGTTTACATAAGCGCGGTTTCGCACCAAACTGAGCTTTTTCTAAGGTTTTTGACCAAAATAGAAAAGTCTTACAACTGTATGAGGCAGATCTGGAAGAAGTCAAAAATGACTTAGGACCTAACCCTAACCTAACCTAACCTGTCAGCATTTGTTTGTTTGTTTGTTTGTTTACATAGTCGGGTTTTGTCACCAAACCGGGCCTTTTCTAAGTTTTTTGACCAGAATATCAAAGTCTTAGAATGGTGTGAAGCAGATCTGGACGAGGTCAAAATTGACCTTACCTAACCCAAACTGGCCTAAGTTAAGTCACGGTTGACCTCACTAAATTATATTTCAGGCGATTCTGAAGACTTTGAATTTTTCGTAAACAAAAAGTCGTGAAAAAAATTTGACCTGTGCCTGTGACCAATATTCTAGTCACCCTTGACCTCGCCAAAAATAAAAAATGAAAATCCGTTTCAGACTATCCTTAGGACTTTGAAGTTGATTGTGGAGTTGAACTTTCAAGACAAGACGGTGTCAGTCTGCACGGACTAAGACCGATTCTCCAATTCTCCGTTTGAAAATCTAATGCACGCAGCGCGGAACGACGGCTCTAAGTTTTATAACCAAATACACTTTTGAAATAATATAGATTTAGATTTTTACATATGCCTTCCTTAGAGTGGGCAAGAATTTATGATCCACCATGTAGTACCTACATGGTACGTAAGAGTGAGTCAGATAATCCGTTAATATTGTATACTTAATAATATGTAAAATGTAACTGAAAGGAGGAGTTAGAGTAAGGGGTTATAATACATAGTTAATGTCAAATAATGTCAGTTAAACTTACATATGATTAAGACATTTTATTGAGGTCAATAATTTTAAAATAACCTGTCATCAAAAATCGGACCTTATAATAATATGATATAAATAATATTAATGCACTCTGATGTTTCGATACAATTCTCAGGTTTAAACCTCTATTATTTCCGGGATGCCCGAAGACCATTTATAGTACGAACAATGGATATTTTGTCTAAATGATTAAAATACGGAGAAAATCAGTCTTATACTTAGATTCCTAAAAAATTTCCATCGCCTCGGACAGCGTCAACAAAAATAATGTAACGTAAAACACGTAAAAGTGAATGCGAAGTAATCATTGTGCACGACATGCATCATGTACTATGTACAGGGTGTCTCAATAAAACTGGTCACATCTTCAGAGTCCAGAATTACGCTAATTCCATGTTTGAGTCATTTTCCATATCATTGCTAACTTTACATTTACAGTTGGGAAGGGAGGGTACCTTACACACGCGATTATTCCTTCAATAGACAACAAATACATATATGGTCTGAGTATGAGCCCACCTATTATAAGAAAATGTTGTTTATAGTTAAATTGTTTTTGGAATAATTTCACTTAAGGGATTGCCTGATATGATTTGACGTCCTGTAACATGATTTGGTATATCCATGTCTACCTTGGTGGAGATGATATAATAAGGTATTCTTGGTAGTGGTAGTCTTGGTAGTCGTAGTGCGGGTGCTTGGCTTGTATGATTGCTTTTTTTGGGTTCTTTTTCCTTCTCTCAACTCTCCGTTTGCGCTCATTTCCCATCTTTCTTTCTCTTTCTGAGGATTTGGGTATAGTTGGATTGGATTGGACCCAGGACATGACTATGACTACCAGTCCAGTCATAGTCATGGAAAAATGCTTCCCGTTCAACAAAACGCTACTCTATCTATCCAAACCATAAAAAACATTCTAATGTCATCCATCCAGTCTAGGAACACTCTTCCTTTTTTTTTTTTCATTTCATTGTACGAGTACGGGGGATATTAGAGTGGAAATCCAAATGTTTGTACTTTAACCTCAACATATGCCGAATGCAGATGCACTTATTTTATTACGATTTGTACACAGGGATCACTATCACTATGCAAATTATACTAATCCAATGGCTCCTCTTTCTATCCCATATTCCCCACATAACAAAATTACCTAAATCTGATAAATGGCTATATAGGTGAAAATTATATAGGTATAGTCACTTTAATTAGACCAAAATAGATTAAAATCTAATTAAGGACCGGAAGTCAGAGTGAAACACGGGTTTTAAATGCCGGTGTTTTCATTTCATGGTGCATGATGGTATGCAACGGCTTTTAATTGCTAATTCCTAATGCTGGGGGTTCAATTCCTTGGCCCTGCACAGGAACTGAAGGACTGAGAGATTTTTCAATACTCTACTACTGGTTATTACCTACTTAGGGTCAAGGGTACAATGGTCATAATATTAATGTAATGTCAATGTAACGCTGAAAGTGACAAGTCATTCATTAATTCGTCCTTCTCTTGTTGATGATTTGCTTTATGTTCAATGTACGTGTGTCTTGAATGTAAATCAATCAATTACCATATAGCCGTGTAATTTAAATCCATATTGACCTCATCCATTCGTGCATAAGAAATCCAATTAACGCAACAGGTAAGATATATGAAGATACGATGTAAACATATGACCATGACCAGTTTTACCGGTCGATAGTTGGTCTGATTGGTTTTGATTAGATAATATATGTGAACTTTGTACAGGGTGTCTCATAATTATTTAACCACCATTGCATTATTATAAACTAAACCCAAATCTAAGAGGTAAGCTGTGTTGGGGAGGTGACGATTTACGATTATGAACCACCCTGTATTTTCAAACCTCGGTGCTAATTTAAGAACATAAGATCGAAGGCGAAAGGAATGTGAAAATATGACGATAATTATTTGTTTGTTTATGTGAAGGACAAATTGGCAACGAAAACGATGTCCTGGGCCAAAATACACAAGTACTTGCTTCTAACGGCTACTTTAGTTCTATAAGTTTTAATTAATTGACAATTTGAACGAATTAATTAGTTAAAGACTTGATTAGAATTAACTTTAAAGAAAAGTCCATGTACGATAGTTTAATAAAAGTTGAGGTAAGTTTAATCATGTCCTCGTAATATTTGTACGCATTTAATGTGGGACGATTTGCAAATTCCGGTTTCTTAAGTAGAATTGGTAAAATAGCATTCACTTCCGTGTTCCCGTCCGGAGTAACAAAGTAAATGCAACTCTGTCTGGAGGATTTCAGGGACTTTTCGTCATTCGGGATTCGAACTCTGTGAGGCTAAATAAAAAAAATTATGCAAAATGATGGATTTTATTGGGAAAAGATTTTGGATACATTACGGAACATATTTCCGGAAATCTAATATCACCGGTAATTCAGAAACCGGTATTTTACTTACAGTAGCAGGTAAACGTCCAGCTGTCCAGAGCTCAAGTAATTGTCCAGTATTAATTATAACGGAGTCCTGAATTGGAGTCGCTTTGACCCAATCTCCATTTGTCCGTTTAACCTTTCAAAAAGACAAAAAATAAAAATGTGCTGGAATCGATCCCTGGACAGATATTTTCCGGATACCTCTAGTCCACCAGTCATATCCTGGAAAAGCAGTGTAATAGTTCCCCAATCGGAATGTTCTCCAATACGAATTGCATTTTCTAGAATGTCTTCCGAATTCTCCAGTGAATAATAATACATTGTACGGAATTGCGTTTGAGTTTTTATTTCCGGATTTTCAATCCCACGATGATTTTTGACAAAAAAATCTTTGTCATCCAATTTTAAAAATATTCCAATACATCGAAGTAATTTCTTTGTCAAATTATTGCATTCCAAACGTAAATCATCAAATGCTTCCTTCATTTCTGGAGATTCGATTGGAAAATCCTTTTCATTAAACGCCGAGGGACCCCAGATGTCCCAAAGTTCACGGAGTTCAACTGAATTCACGCCCTGGTCATGTCTAGATGAATTAATTAAATTTAATTAATTAACGAATAGTATTAATTGATATTTTAAATGTCAAAGTTATGAACCACCACGTCCTTACTTACATTTGATCACCAGGACCAGAATATCCATGAAAATTTTTGGCAGGGTTAGATTTGTGATACTTTCTCTTCACATCCGTTGGAAGATCAAAAAAATCTTTCGAAATTTTGTAGATTCTTTTCAACTTATTTTAAAAATACAAAATTAAATTAAAAAAAAATGTCCGGCATATCTTGACAACGCTTTGGTATAGTTAGGCTCATACTGTCAACTTATAAATTATATTGAATTACCTTCTCCATGTCAACTCCATGATTAATCAAATAAGCAAATCCAATTCCACTCAAAGCATTTCCAAACTCTTGAGCTATTTTTATCAATTCTTCTTCATTCAATGAACCAAATGCCCCAATTATTTTAGAACAATCAATTATTGGAATTTGATTTGAATCCATTGTGAATTTAAAAGCATGTACCGTTTGGAAATTATTATTAGTGTTAAATTGAATAGAAATTCAACCACCTACGAGGTCCAAAGTCGATTATCGAATGATGAATTCTATTTGTCTCAATTTATGAACAAACTGCAAAATCTACCCGATGATCAGTTGTTCTCAAGAATGTGTCGATGTGTTGTGAACTGGAAAATACTGTGTGGCTGGATAGGTGACTGATTAATAAACCGTACTTTTCTGTGTTGTCCGTGACTAAACCTGCACGCCTACCTTCTCTAAACAATGATTAATAGGGCACTTTTGGA
>JAQFYE010001691.1:0-21428 GCA_034694305.1 Protaphorura glebata | reverse complement strand
CTAATTTCCAACCCGATCATTCGGGTCGGATGACTTTTTAGCTCTTTCGGATATCGGGTCGGATTCGGGTGAGGTCGGATTTCTATCCGATAATTCGGGTCGGGTCGGATAAGCGGATTACCTGACCCGATCGGAACCTTAGGTACTAGTTTCTGTGATTTTATGGGATAACTATTTTTGCGTCAGAATGTTCTGAATTCTTACAGTTTGTTTTGTAGAAGTAAGGATGAGAGTTCGAACACTGCAATGATAACCCTTGCGATATAGAGTTTTGGAACCGTTCACAGAATAAAATATTGGTGTATATTCTTAAAGCAGTGTCGCCCTTAAGTATCATGGAACATAGATTAGTTCTAAAACATGGTCGTTCGTTGCGTCATCTGTTGAACTCCGTGTTTCTTCATTTGATTTTTATCTCAAACCAAAAGATCAGCCTTGAAACAGAACAATGAAGTATTAAAGCATTTTATGTCATTTCCAATAGGGAAATATATTTGTTTATTAACATCGGTTTCCCTGATGTGCTTTACGTAGATCTAAACGCAAGTAATACTTATTGCTTCGGAAAGTAGTCGGTGACTACCGTGAAATTCTCACTTTGCTTGTGAAAACACGATTTAGGGTTAGCCAACTTGGCCCTTGACTCAATTTACAAAAGTATTGCACCAGTTATTAAACGATTTTTACTTGATTGCTGAGAGTAAAATTAAGAGTTTCAGTGTAAGTGTTGATACCGCCTCGAAATATCACTAATACTGCTTAGACCTAAACGTTTGAGTATTGTTCAATTGAAAAGAAATCAAAATTATCCTATTGTAGTATCAATTGTACGGTCGTGCAGGACATCGACAGTACGCATCTGGTCGCAGTGAATTGCCTCCACAATTAGTCCCACCTCTCTTCTGTCCAACGTACCAGGTAATGTTTTAAACAACTCTTAATTTTGGTGTGCTGTGAACTGACCATGTTTTTGGAAAGTTTCTTGTGTTCTAAAAAGCTTATTTTATGTCATAGGGGGTTGGATCTCTTGGTTCACCTTCGAAGCCCGTGGTTGTGCAACAAGCAGCTACACAATTGCAATTGCCAGGTCCTCTGTTATCCCAACAGGCAAGTATTCCTTATTTTGCTTTGGTCGCTTATAATACTGCATTCAGTAATCCGTTCTAAAACTTTCCCAAATTGAACTCGATGTGTCTTCAAGCGAATTACGACCAAATGTCCATCGCAAATACGTGCAAATAATCTTCACCTCAGAAAAATATTTCGAAAGGAGTGGAATTTTATTTAATAAATAGAGATGGGCGACTACTAGGTAGAGAATGGCAAATTCCAATTCAGGGTCTGAAAAATTCTACCACCAACAGTTATTGTTTACTGGAGAATTTTAAAACCTGTTGATGACGAGATAGGGCCAAAATAAAATTACGGTTACACAGAGAGAACAAACTCCCGTGCACGGTGCTTACTACTTAGTTGTCGCATTCGGTGAATGCCGACTGCGACTACCGGTTTTGTTTAAATAAGCCGATTGCGAAAATTACTGTTATTTCTATTCAAATGGGTCAATCTGTAATTCCATTTTTATTTATGAACTCAGGTGGCTGCTGCGCAACAGCAGTACGTGCCAGTATCAATGGTTGATCAAACCAATCGGCAGATGTTAGTTACTGTAAGTCCTTTAAACTAAAATTAATGACCTAACCAATATTAAACCAATATTGCACAGTAGAAGTGGAAGTGTTGTTCAATGTATATTTTGGACACTAGGGTGTACAAACGTCATGGTCTGGAGGTCGACAAGTGACTATTGTTCCTTCATCCTGGCAAGGTCAAATTGCGGCAGCTGCCGCAGCCTCCCAGCATTCTCATGGGCATCATTCGCATGCGCTGTCTCAACCTCTGCTTCCAGATTCAGGAGACTGGGGAAGACCATTGCTTGTTGACTCAAGTGGTCTCATTCAGGTAAAAACAACTCTAGGATATTCGTCAGATTAAACAATCGTAAAATAGAAGTGTGACTATGCAAACTATTAATACAAATCCAAGCTGGTACTTCAATCAAACTGGTGAGAACTGATCTGGATAGCTCAGATCAGATATCGGATCTAGTCGGACCCGTATACAAGATAAGTGAAGTTCTTTTGTAAACGGATCATGATTTAATAATGAGGTATTTTTCAGGATAATCGTCATATTTTCCCCGTGGAATTGGCTGAAATGTACGACCCTCCTGGAATCGTTGATAGTCCTTGGGGAAAACGAAACGCAGCTCTCGCGATTGGGTCTTCTGGTGGTGGAATGAAGGCACCTCAAATGGTGTTGGCCCCACAGCATAGTCAGCATTCAATGCAACCGCCATTGGCTCACCAAACATCATCATATTCCACGTTGACATACAACGGTGGAGTCGTGAGCACTGGTGGCAGAAACAATATGGGGAATTCTATACCAGCTCATTCTAAAATTCACCATGACCAAAATGGTGCACAATATATTCCTTACTTCGAGGGTTTTAAGAAAGGAAATGAGGCAATTTCTCATGTGAGCCCTGTGAAAAAGCGAGTTAAAGAAAGCAGCCCACACAATTACAATGGTAATGGTAAGTACTACAACGAAATATTATAAAACAAAATAACAAAGTTTATAAACCCATTTATTTTTTTTCTCAGGAAATTGGAACAATAATCAGCCGGCGCATTCTTCCCAGCGATACAATTTGTCTTACCATAATAATAATAACCACGGAAAAGTTGATACAGGTGGTCATATTGTGTACAACAATAACAGCAACAACAACAATAATAATAATAACGCAAATAGTCATGGATCTTGTGGTAACAATCATCACAATAGTAATGGACAGCATAATAATAACCACAATAACAACGCTCGTCAGCCAACCATCACAATACGCGATACTCCATCACCGGCTGTATCTGTGATTACCATTTCGGATAGCGAGGACGAAGCTTCAAGGTAAACATTTGCCTTCCAGGGGATTAATATTGTTGGGGTGAAGAATCAGACAGTTCAAGTTCTCCCCCTCCGCCCTCATTTTTTATCTAAAAATAAAATAAATGGGACTGGGGTTAGTATTTCCTGACAGGACCCATAATCGTTTGATGTTCATATGTAGCAGTAATTGATTTCGTTTCTTTTGAAATAGCTGTCGGGATCGAACTTGCAGTGCTTGTAACAATTCCAAAGTTACTCAGTGTACCTTGGGTTCGAATTGTCCATCCGTTTTGGCTATCACTCCACAAGAGGATTTGATTTACAGAAAGTAAGATTTTGCCTTCCTGAGGATATTTAATTTTCAACAGCTTGGTTCCTAATTTGCACTTTTAATTTCAGCAATAGTCAGTCCAACTCTCGGGGCGGAAATTCAGGAAGACGTCGTAACGTCGTTTCCTGTGTAACTGTTGATAGTGACCAAGAAGAACATAAGAGTCCACAGAAGAATCAAACTTTGAATATAAATGCGAATAACAGTCATGGTCGACATCATTATAATGAGAACTCACACGGAAACGGTAACAGTAACAACAGCAGCAACAACAACAACAATAACAACAACAACAATAATAACATGTCAAAGTCCTCAGCTGCAAATAATGTTCGCGATGTTAAGCCGGAAATTATTTCCTCATACGCTTCTCAGAAGAAAAGACTTTTAGCTAAGGCGCAGTCTGAATGCCTCATTGGTGGAATGAAACAAGAGCCAGGGCTACCTGAGACACCTTGTTTGGTTCCTGACATGGATTTGGCAAAGGAATATCACAACAGTAACAGTGGTGGAGGAAGTCTGAAAAATATGCACAGAGATATTTATTATCCAGCACCACATCATCATCACAATCAACAGGCTCATTTAGGTGTTCCAAATGGATCTAATGGAATCCACGCTGCTCTTAGTTCATCAAATGGAAGGGGAATGGGTGTTGGAATTATTCCTAATGGGGAATTTCAAATACATCATCACCACTCTCAATTTCCACCACCTGCACATCATCATCATCAATTAAGGTCGGAGAATTTAAGAGCTGCTGAAGTTTTACACGCACAGTTAATTCGTGAGGCTCATACTTTGAAACCTACAACTGTTTGGGGAACAGCAACATTGCAACCACAATCGTATCACAGGCAGGAGTTGAAGTAAGACTCGAATTCACAAATAACAGATTTATTCAGGGCGTTTTGTTAACAAAATTTGATATTTATCTCATCTACTTTTCAGCGGAACCAGACTCTCTCCGCATCCGAGGCATATTATGATACCAGGGCGAGGTTTGTCACCACATCAGCCACCTCAGGCTCCACCACCAACTGTTTATGCTGCTCCAGCACAAGATATCTACAGACGTTCTGGACATGGTAATTTCCTGCCATTTGTTATAAAATACAATTGGCAAGTTGTCAACATATTTTAATCATATTGATTTTCTTTTTTAGTTGTTAATACTGTCTATGTCACGAGTGCACAACCGTCTGGTCAGCTTCCATCTTCGTATCAACTCAGTCCGTTTGCTCCTGGGTAAGCCTTTTCGTTTAAATTGAAAACGGAGTGTATGACCACGAATGTGTTTTCACAGATTGCTTAGCGGTTTGTGTTGTTCAATAGTTTTTAACTTTTTTCGATTTCGAGACGCTTTCGAGTCTATTCCTTATTTGAAGGTTCTAGAATTATCTAATCCCACTTCTCTCGTTTTCCCCCTATTCAAATTCAGCCATTATACAAAAACCAAACCTTCTTCGTTTTTGGTAGTCTTAATTTATTGTACAACGATTTTATTTAATCGTTTTCCCTTTTCTATCAGGGCTCTACCACCTCCTGCCCATCATGGAAGTGCTCGTTCAGTTCTTGCGGCTGCTGCTGCTGCGGCTGCCGCCGTACCTCATCCACATGGGTCTCATCATTCACATACGTTACCACCACCGGCACATCTTCCAACAGTGTTTAATACCCACGCACCAATGGCTGCTGCCTACGCGTTCAGTCCACTGAGCCCTGCGAAACCATCTTACCAGTCCTTGTGGTTTGCTAGCGAATAGAGTAGAGAGTTGCACTTCTTTTCGAAAATAATTATACATTAGTCTTTACATCATCAAATATCAATTCATAGAGAATTTAAATTTAAAGATCAAACAACCATACTATTCTTCCAAATTCTCTCCATTTCGAACTTCGAGCGAAAGGAAACGTTCAGACTGTAATAATATGCTTGAAATGGATGGAGTATTCGGAGAATTTGGTTGAATACATACTACTGCTCTTTAATTTACGCTTGCGAGGGGTCCAATTCTTTTTACATCTTATCTGGACACTTTTACCCCTTGTAGGCGCTAAAATTTTGACAAGAGGCAGAATTTGAACACTTTTTGACAACGAGCCAATTGTTTCCAATTTCGATATCGCGTACGAACGAATCCGCTTGCATGTTCTTGTGGATTTATCAGCTTTATCACAAATGATGAACATTTTAGATACAGAGGCACGATAAAATTGTATTGTGTAGTAATTTGTTTATTCTAGTGTTTACGTTGTAATTCTGTATACGCTTTTATGAAAGTCTACAGCTGCAGTAATACGTTATTCTTTGTGATCTGTTTTAGGGAATATGGTTAGTTTTTATTAATTATTATGGCACGGCAGTCTAGTTCGCTCGCATTAAATTGTACATAATCAATATTTGTTCAACGTAGACTAATCGGTAGGAAGGCTACTATGGCTAATGACTTGGCCTCTAGTTATTGTACAGCCTTAACTGTAGTAAATGGACGCTACAAACTCGTACAGTGCGAAATTCACCAATGGATTGTAAAAAGTACATTTTAGATAAATAATTAAGTGAGATGAGAAACTAAGCATCTTAATTGTTTGTAGAATCCACAAAATATCACTACCCACTTATGGAAGTAGGCGGGAAATATATGGTTGTCAGTATGCCTGACCGAACACAACACCAGAAAATTATTGCTGGGGCTTACGAAAATGTGTATGCTTTAATGGTCTTACCAGTGTTGCTCTTTCGGTGTTATAATCAATTTTATTATTCTTGTCGGAGGGTAGGACTCTAATTAACTTTTCATGTTTATCAGTTTGTAAGTTTGTAATACTTATAAGCACGTAAATGCTATTTGTTTCGACTTTGGTAGAAAAGTTAGAATGGTGCTAATTTCGCCACTTCATTATGCACTTAGAAATGTTAACATTTCTCTTACAGGGAAAAACCGGTACGGACTTTTTCTAATTGAACGTAAAAGTAATTATAATTGTGTTTTTGGAATTGTACTAAATATTGTATTTGTACAGAAGTAGTTAATACTTTCTGGTTTAATTGGAACGCGCTGGCTGATATCACCGTCATAACGAAATATGCTACTAATAATTGCTAATTTATTCCTCAGCATCGTTAGACAACTTTTAGGCCAACGCTTTTAATTCCATTCCGAAGGTCAAACCATTTTTATTAAATTCGAAACAAATACTTCCAATCTTGTATTGTTGTGTGGAAAAGTGTATGCTGATTGTGTAAAAGTTAGAATTGTGACCTGAAAACACGGAAGCCTATTTCCAGACTTAGCTTCTGAAATCTAGTGTTTAGTAATTGATATATTTGTCAAATCGACGTTTACTGGTGTAAAGTGTACCTAGTACAATGTAGATAGAGACATGACTGTATTAGACCAATTTTCGTGCATTATTACTAAAGAAAGCTGCGAAATGCATGCATTCATCTTGTACAAGGTCAAGGCTATGTAAATTGACATACTTTTTAATATCGTATAATATTAGATTTTCTGTCTTGTGTAGCGAACACAACTTTAAAAGTTGTAATTAAAATGAAATCTGCCCAAGAATTAAAAAGTTAATCTGGCCTTGTGTCCATGTTAGATTTATAAAAAGAAAAATTCCTAACAAGTTTAATATTTACTTTATTCCTTTTTGAGTGCCTCGTCAGCACTCAATTTCAAAGGTGGCGTAAAAATACAAAAGTATTGTAGTAATTGAAGCATAGGACAGGTAAAGTTTGGATAATATTGTACCATGAAGGAGTTCAGAAAAACATTAGTTGTTTCACTGTTCAAATGTGACATATGCAAGAAAAATAGTGAGTTTAGTATTGTAAAGAATTGGTACGAGTACGCCACCGATACAATTGCGTGTCAGTCGTCAAATTAGTTTTGTCGTATAAAAATATCGATATACATCACCCGTTTGCTTATATTTGTATGTGATATTAGATTACGGTTAACGAGAGAAGGTTCAAGGTTTTTGTATTTGTAATCGTACTGGTTAGAAGAATTCGTAAGGAATGGATTTAGAAGTTTTAACCCGTTATTTAGTCATGCAAGTTATAACAATATAACAACTGTTATTTCACATATTACATAATCTCCGTACGTACGTACTAATAGTATTGACACAAAGGAAGTCTTAGAAAACTATTCAAACTATTTCAATTTGCTAACACTTTTTTTTAGAAATTTAGCACTGTAGAGAGATTTCCCAATCTCTTCTCTCCAATGTTGCTGTCCTATTTAAAAAATATTACAATTGATAGTAGTTTTCGTATAGCGGGTGGAAAGTTCATGGCAAAGACTTTTTAGACTAAGAAATTTAGGGTTCAAGAAATGAGTGAAAAGTGACCCAAGTTAAAATTACATTTGTAATTTTGAGACATCCTATTTTTTTTCATGATGGCCCCAGGGGATGGGTGAAAACGTAATGGGTTGACCCAAAAAAAATAAGGCGAGTTAGATAGTTAAATTGATTGTGATTTTCACCAGTATTTTCACTCAAGCCGTTGCGTTATGTTGTGCGGAGATTCATTGTCTGCTTAGCTGATCTTTTCCTATTTTCCTTAATCATCACTCATAAATCACACCCTTCGGGCTAAGCATAAAGTGATTGAATTAATTTATTTGTCATTCTACAAGAAAGATCTTGCAAATATTACCGATCTGTAAATTGTAATGAATGAATACTAGTGATTATGGTAGCTTTGATTTCATACGAAATAATTGAACGGAGAACAAATGAATTTTCTGATTTCTTTCAGTTTACTACTATGAATAAAATATTTTAATGTTTAGTTTGAATTCAATATATAAGTCGTAAAGAATTAGGTTTTTCCTAGTTACCCTACAGCAATAGAAATTAAACGATTAGACTAAATGATCGTAATGATCTTTCTTTCAATCCCCTTAATTTTTTTCAGATGGCAATTAAAATTTTGGAGGTCGACTCAAGTTATTTAATGATTTGTAATTCCGGGTTTGGGTCCTCAAATAATTTGATTTCAACATCACAACTTATTTGCCAAATATATCTGGTATTTAAACTCAACTTGCACGATCACTTAGCTTTCATCACACATCTGCAGCACAGTCAATTGAATTCCACAAAGACCCACACGAAATGACGAAATCCTAGAAATATCCCGTAATCTCCCAATCTCAATCCAATACTTTAATTCATGTTTTTTAGATTTTAAAATGTTGAGTGTTGTATTTACTTGAATCACTTGTAAAAAAATATGTGTAGACTGTGTATTCATATTGTAAATATGTAAATGTAAAATATAACTGAACAGCGTCAGCTTTGTCGTTCATAAAAAAATGGTATCACTTATTTTATATAACCTGGTAGTTACATGTCGTGAGAGAAAAGAAAAAAGTATGTAAATGTAATATTATTACAAATAACTACAACCACAAAAATGGAAAGAACTGAAAATATCCCACGAACGCATTGGGATAATTTTAATTAAGGTAATATGGATTTTATCTATAAAAACTGATGACGCTCATCACATTCTGATTCTAAGAAAAAAATCCTTCGTCTCTTATTGATTCAGGTAGTAGGAGTAACAGTATGTGTCGATTGTCTAATTGTGTGCATTGCATTATACTAATCTATCATTATTATTTTATGATTGCCGAAGCTAGAATTATTGTGACAGTCAGGCCTATTTTAAGTTCAGATAATTCCCTTCTCCGTAACATATGTGTTTGAATCCTAGAGAATCGTATACTGTTTAGACAAGTTTAGCTTCCTACTACTTATAGAATCTGTAAGTTTAAATCCAACCGTAATTAGAAACAGATTAATTTTAATCCCATGACAAATCCTTTGAAACAAGAATGACTTTCTCTTCATAACGGAGAAATTTGATGGAAATTAAAGAAAAAAGTACAATAGAGAGAGAATATAGACGGTAATCTTAACGGTAACAGAACGGTATGGTTGATTGATTGGCTTTGAATTTTTGAAAAAGTACTGGGCTCTGCTCCCGCCAAGTCATGTTTGTGTAGTTTGATTTCATGTACCTTATATGCTAGTTTTCCCATACACTTCTGATCACTTTTTAACAAAAAAAAAGTACTAGGGTGAAATGACCATCCCAATTTTAATGGACTCTTTGTATAAAAACATTATTCGCATTATCTCCATCCATATCTGTGAAATGATTCATTAACACATTAATTAGCTGTCGTAATACGTACGTAAAAACACTGAGTAGTGAACTCCATAGCTCTTTTAGCATACGTAAAAATACTAATGACATTGTTCAAACTACCTAAATGTAATTTATCTTAATGTTTGTGTACAATTTTTGTAAGAATATTCCTCAGAAAGGGTACCTCCATACACCGTTTTTGATCGTTCGACCAGTGAGGTCTTCATTGTATAAAATATTCAAAACTGCCAATCTTATCTTTTAATTTAATACTACTACATAATACTTGAATTCAAGTTTGTGATCCGCTTAACAGTCTTATAAACTTGCAGGGTTTTCGCAACAATTGATGCCTACCATTTAATTATTATTACGTGTACGTTTGTGTGTCCGAAGTCCAACTCTCCAGTGTAGTACAAAGTTCGAATGACAATTCTCAATTCTCAATTCCATTACTGATTTTATTGGTTTTTCTTTTGACAAATTCAAATACAAGTCAAACATTTCCAACTTTCTGCGAAATACAGAATCGTAAAATTTAAAAAAATTTAAAAAAGGGTTTCATGAAGTGGATTGTAAAGATAATTAAGATTGTTATTCAATTTTGTAATGCGCTTGTATGGACTGGGAGGACAGCCTCGAATTTTAGATTTTTGGAGTGGCAATGCCACGAGCGAAGAATTTCGTACTCGTAGTACTTTGTCCAGTTTAGCTTCATACTTATGGAAGTGCTTTCTCCTTTGAAATTCGGGTATTTCAGTCTGAATATTCGGGTCATAATATTTTGTAATTCGCTAAAGCTAAACATTGTAGAAAACTCATTAGACGCCAAGTTTTAACTCTGCAAGCGCAAGTTTTTATTTCTGACATGCCCTAAGATTACACCTGTTCATCACACTTTTAAATAATATGTGTTCCGCCTGTGCTGACTTAATAAATGTAATTCAATATTGAATTTATCACGTTCGACTTGTCTTCATTTATTTCATCTTATCTTGTTACTCTGAAATTCACGCGTGCACTGCGCAAACATTTCTCGTGAACATTCCATGTCAAATTGGAGTTCATTGTTGAATTTGAACTGCAACTTTTTTTAGAAAATATTAATTACGGAATAGAGTTCCAAATATTTAATTCCGAAATGTACGCGAGAAGTAGTATTTTCGCCCTTATAATTATATATTGACGACATGTATTCTTCAACGCTCACGGACTTGAGTTGAGGACTTTCACCTGCACGTCGCGGAGATCCAAGTCAGCGAATTTTGCAATGGTGATGGCGTTTGAATTTATTTATTTCACCCTAATCAACTTATAAATAGATCATTCACATTGACCTTAGTACGATGAGACTGTGTAATTTTTTTAGGAAGACAGCATCAAAATCACTTTGTTTACTGATTTATCTTTACATCATTTTTTAGAAAGTATCTAAAATTAATTTTCAAGGCACGTTCTGGCTTTCAGAACTGTGACAGGATTTACATGACTGAATTTCGTATTTTAAATCTGCTTTCCAGAACCCCGATTTGGGTTGGAGATTAGAACTACTGTGCTCGTACTTGCATGGTACTGAGTTGTACCATAACCATGTGCAATACAGCTTTCGACAACCTGGGCTCAATTTTCCGCACGATGTCACTTTATGTTAAGTTTGAATCTTGATTTAGAAACGACCATAAAATTAGACATCAAGTTGAAAGGGAGGACAAAATGACATTTCATAAAATTGTGTAGGAAAGTCTTCAGAGTAAGTGAGTCTTGACGTTATCAGCCTTGTCATTTCGAGTTTAGTAAAGTGCATTATAGACCAGCCCAGGGAAGAAAATCTTCATATACCCGGCTGAGATCCACTCGAGACTCGACTTCTAAGTTTACCAGTACATTAAATTGAATCACTTGCGTCTACTCCATCCAACTTTTACTTACCATCACATTGTCGATTTCTACTCCGAAATCCCATAATTTTTGGCGTCGAGAGTTTCCACTTTCCTCCAGGTTGCAACTTTTAGAGCGAGCAGGAGACCGCACAAAACACCTACTAAAACTTTGGTCCATGTATTTTGGATGACATATTTTGAAGTCTAACTGCAATGCATAAATATAGACCGTAATTGACGTTCCCCGAGGAAGGCATCGTCACGTACGCGCATTTTTTGTAAAGTTCTTTAAGCAATGGGCTAGCGACGCAACAAGGGCAGCCTGTACCGGCTAGCTCACAATTGAATGACCCAGGATAATAATCAAATCATAAGTCTTTACTGTTTCGTTTCAGCGATCCCATAATCTGAACATGTTACTATGTTTCAGACTTGTTTTACAACATGATTTTAGAAAAGGTAACATTAAAAAATTTATTCCTCGATGAAACTAAATCCAGTGTAGAATGGAGAACTTTCTTTATCTCTGCTGAGTCCCATAAATTAATATTACCACCACCAGCTTGTCGTCCTACACAATAGTGCTCTTTAGTATCATCCCGTAGGAAAAATAAATTCTTAAATTGTCATTATTTCCGCATCGTTCATGTCTGAATAGCCTATAAATGTTGATAACTACATACAAATGACAGACTAAGCCGGGTTTAAGAAAACCATTGTATTTTATTACACAATAGACATGTCGGCATAATTCTTTGTTAACCAAAATCCGAGTGTGTAGTATTGTAGTAGAATGGGTGACAGTGACTGAAGATTCACCCGGACACGGCTTATTTCCAACTTAGAAAATTCATCCCACATCTTATCGTATGTACTTTCACTTCTACCTGCTCCTACAAAGAAAAGTACTTTTCTCTGAATTATACCATTCTGCACGTACTTACGAGTAACATAATACTTGGTAAAGAGTACATGAACTCGGCGTTGCCCTAGTGTCCGATCGTCAAGAAAATCGTGATATGATTTAAGAAAATCCCCCATAAGTGAAATATCCAACTCCTTCAGCACTCCTACGTCTCGAATCTTTTTTACTGACTGATTAAATTGGAATTCTAGTTAAAGTGCCGACTTTGATCCTCATTTTTTGTTCAAACTGTATGCTCATTGGGCACCGCACTGCCAAGAGTGTCACCTATAATAATTCATAATCCAAAGGTTAGACAATATAGAGGGAGGATGATCCCTAAGCTGTGGAGATCATAATCATAAGAGTACATTTGTTAACTACTGAAGACTATACGTTTCTTTGGAATCCTCAGAAAGATTTCAATATTTTAGGACCCAATTTGTTATATTTTTTGTTGCAAAATTTTGATTTTAACGCCATTTGCTGAAGTGGTTGTTTAATTTGGATGCGTAGGCAAATTGCATTGAGAGAATCCTTAAGTTTCCAAAAATATTGAGTTTGACTCAACTTTCCTCGGTAAAATAGTTAGAATTCTAAGCTTATAAGGAAACGGTGATAGCCTTCACTGAATTATTTTGTTTTTGTGTTATTGATCCCCCAATAGCCAGATCGGTTGAGAATATCGAGAAAGAAGCCGTGCCTGAATTTGGAAACTTTTACGCCAGAAAGACGACGCAGAGTAGAAAATGGAAACTGTTGTATGTATTAAAGCATTTTTGTTGAAATTGGAATGGAAGTGCTGTGGTAGAATAACGTTTAGTCCTAGGTTGGTATTGGATTATTATGAAAAGATTCACTGGAGAAGAAACTCTTAAGTTTTCGCTTAAACATTCTCTTTCATCAATAAAAAGTAGTTCGTGAGTACTTTCACTTTCCCTTCAGATTTTATCATTTACGAGTTGAATTCCTATTCCCATTCCTATTATCAAAAGAATAGTTTTTTCCTTCTTTCACTTTCATGAGAATTTTCCTACTTATTCTTCTTCCACATTCATGGAATGGAATTCCACTTATCCCACTCCGCTTTCTCATTCCGGTTTTACTCACGTACTACTACCGTCCAGTATACATAATCCAGTGCTACTTTTAATAATACATTCGTAACGCAAATAGGAGACGCACTCCAAAATTCTTACTGCATTACACAATGAATGAGCAAAAGACCAAGTCACACAAAATGTGACTTTACACTGTCTCCATCGCATTAGAACATCGGGAGGGATTTTGTCATCATATGTACTTCTTTCATGGGCAATTAGGAGAAAGTCCGTCATCCTTACCTACATTCAACTAGATCTAATGCCACATTTCCTTTCCAAGCATCCGAGAAGAAGAGCATAAGGGCATACGGACGACTTGAAACTTGTTCGAAATTTTGACGAATTTTTCAGATATATCCTAAAATCTTATGCACAAAATTATATTTGTATCTCCATTCCGACATTAAATGACAAGCTGGATATATCAGTGTTTCGCCGTAATCACCTTACATATAAATAAATAATGTTGTTCGTCCCGGACGGCCGAAATATTATTGAAATTATTTTGCCGCAGGTATTTATTTATTTACATATGGTATCAAGAAAACGTCACAGTACAGCTGTATTATTTAACAAGTCATGAAAATATCAGCCCTTTTAACTTAAAAGTTCCATACTTCGATTTTATCTTTGGCAAGGGAAGGTTTTGCACATAATTGAGCACATCAAACAATTATTTTTACAAAGATCCAAAGTGCTGAGAGCAGACACCTGGCATGGACCACATCAGAAGGAGTCTTCTTTCACCAAAAGCGAAATACTTTCATCACAGCTATGACCAGAACTGTACAACTTCAAACGCTTTAACCTTGTTCAACTTTTGGGAATTTATTTTGCTTCATGTATAATAATTCAAAATGAATGTTTTCAAAAACTTTGAAATACAAATTACAATACCCACAAAAGCAGTCGTCCTGTATGTACGTACGATAATCATATTATTACTCAATATGAGATGTCTGCCCTAATGACCGACATTTTGTACAACTTGTCATTCTCATTTGCATAAAAATTAAAACTTTTTTAAGCTTAAATACAACTGAGAAATTCAGAAAAATCATACAATAAATTACATTTTTAAACAATATGTGTCCCATCTCCTATGTCCCATTAAATTTGTGTAGCAACGTACTTACCTTACGCACTGCTACTGCGTTCAACATATGGAATCATCAGGAGGCAAAGAAATAAGTCGTCAAATTCTGCACCACTAATTAGTTCTACTTTTTACCAAAGCCTAGAATGTACAAAATGTTCGAGAGAAAGGAGGGTTTTGCAAAACCAAAATTGTATTAAATGAAAGCCAAACGAGACCCAAAAGTGAAATGTTAAGCATTCCCAGAACGTATCACTTAAGCTCAATTGCTCAATATGATCCTGAACACAATATTTTGGGTTGGACAAGAATTTCAGATGCAGTATACAAGAAATTTTCATTAGAATTCATCAAACGAATTGTGCATTCCATATGGTTAGCTTGAGGCTTATAATAACACCTGGTCCATCAAAATAGCACCAAATATTGTAAAAAGTGAGTGAAGAGCGGACATATGGGAATTAGTTGGATTCCTATGGAAGTTTTGACAGACATTCGTGCATGACCCTATGAAACTTTGAACATTTGTATAGAGCAAAGCTACGGAGCCGTATGTAATGAAAACAGTTGGTTTGCACTAAAGACTTCATGCCCGTAGGATTTTGCTAGGTATTCGGGAGACGGTCTATTGTAACATTAGATAACCCACGAGTACGAGGACTTCCCCCAAGTCTGAACCTTTTGCCATGAATGTACATATATATTCCAAAATTGTACTAGCAGTTGACTGGTAGAGTTGTAACAAGACTAGCCAGAAAATCTAACATAGAAAGGAATGAGAGAGAATTCTAGCGCTCTAGCTCAGTTCTAGAATCTAGAATCATAAAAAGTGATGAGTGTGAAAGTGAATCCGGTGGTGAAGGAGGTTCTTTCCGTCAAACTCCTCTATCGTTAAAACTTAAGTAGGATCGGGTTTCTAGGAACCGACAGGAATCAGTTATAGGCAAAAATAAAATAACCTGAGAAAAGCTTCCGTATGAATTTGAGACGACTATTATCTTTAGTCCATCAACGTGGACATTCTCCTATTTATTATCAGAA
The DNA here is from genome assembly GCA_034694305.1 of Protaphorura glebata. Taxonomy (NCBI): domain Eukaryota; kingdom Metazoa; phylum Arthropoda; class Collembola; order Poduromorpha; family Onychiuridae; genus Protaphorura; species Protaphorura glebata. The sequence continues at coordinate 5,940 of JAQFYE010001691.1, read as the reverse complement.
ATCTAATACTTGGACGTCGACCAGTTGATCAGGCGGGAAACCTTAAGCCGGACTCCCGAATATTTTTCAAGACTCAGGGATTATACACTTGGCCATGGAGAACATTAAAACCCCTAAGGTACAATCAATTTCGATTCACTATCTATGTTGTGACTTCTCACCGCTCAACAAGGGAAGGATGTACAGAGCACTATTGATATAATTAGTTAGAGATCTATGATTTATCGGCTATCTGTAACGGAGGAAATCAGACGCCCCGTGATAATTCTTGACAATTTGTCACAGAAAACGTGTAAAACTCTTGTGTTCACAATTCGAATTCATGGCGAAGTTTGTCAAATGTGAGATTTGTAAAATTAAAACTGCCGGACATACTAGTACTTCTCTCACTTATAATGCACGGTACGATCGTTTTTCTTGAACATTTCAGAAAATGAAATTGCTTTGATGCAAAAAAAAGTTTGTTAAACATCAATATTGAAAACTTTGCATTAATGTTGCTCTTAAATTCATTATTGGATCGTCAATCGTCGTCCATTACTATAATTCGGATGAACTAAAACATGCACGTCTTCTTCATCAAACTTATCTGCAAATACACATTGAACTGAAAACGACATTACCATTTTGAATTTCATTTCCCAAGGACTAAGAAGAAAATTAATTGGCAAATCTCCATAGTTTGGAAATGTCTTTTATACTTGAAGATTTTCGAATTTAATGTTGTGTAGTAGAATTTCTATGAAATCTGGTAATTGATTGATTGATTGATTGATTGATTGATTTTGATTTATTTCTGTGTTTTGCATTACTTTACAGTATAATTAACAAAGGCCTTTATCGAACGTACTTCAAAAAAATCTAAATTTAACTAATTTTAATTATTTTTTTAATTTTTAATTATTTTAATTTTAACAAAGATTTAATGACATTTCATTTCATAACGTTTAGAAGTCACTTGAAAGTTTATGAAGTGGAATAATCGTTATACTTAAAAGAATGGCTTAGTTGGACATCACATTGAAATTGAAGTTATGATAATAATCATTAGAAATTCGGCACATGTTTTAAGGATTCTGTTTGTTCCTTTTGTTATTAATATTCATTTAAGTCATTACAAACATAGCCCTAAACAATAATTGGTGTCACATTGATTCTTTATTAGGTGTGATCTCTAGGAATTTTGCTCCAATCATGAAGTTTACAACCTTAGAAGTTTTTGTTTTCATTTCGAATTTGATATTCCGCCGTACAAGCAGTTCCAATTCTTGCAGAATTTTTACTGAAATTCTAAATTATATTACACTTTGGACAAGAAAGCCGCGTCTGTAGAAACCGGATCCAGTCTATAAAAAAAACTGACCCGTCAGGTCACATTAATTGGGCTGGTGACACTAATTGTCGGCAAATTTTTGGTTCGGAGACACCCACCTACCGTGCATAAACCAATAGTAATTTCGAATCCAAAACGTCGAAAAGGAAATTCGTGACCAGGCCTTTTGAAATGAATAATCCTGAACGTTTTATCCAGAAAACTTTTGAAAAGCACAATAATATGATTGTTGCAGAGTTGCATTGCAGTTCAGTCCATTACGTACATTATTTGATATTATTATTGCAGCAAATAGCAAGGCCTTTTGAAAATAATGACGTACCGTCAGTTAGTTTAACGATTATGGCAATTAAGGATTTAATGACGTCGTTAGCGATGTACTTAATTTGGTGAATTTAACGATGTCAAATGGAGTTGTGATCTGGTTCGTTCGTAGAGTCCTCTCTTTTCAGCACGCGAGCATTCATGACAAACGCTCCAATTAGGGGATTTTGTTATTTGTCCGAACTTCTTCCTGCTGACGAGTTATTTGGGAATGAAAGGAAACTAATTTATCAGTTGGAGGAGTTCTTTAGAATAAGCTGTACAAATGATGAGTGTACTCATCTTACTGATATTAGTCTTGTTGACTTGACTTCCACGGAAGCTGATGGAATGAGATAAGGAAAGTCCTCCAAATTATATCCGAACAAGTATTTGTGTTCGTAGTTGATAAGAAAATCATTTCTTATTGAGAGAAACCAGGGTTAGAAAGAATTGCTGCCCTAATGCGAATAACTTTATATTATCATTTACTTTAATAAACCCAGCTGTGACTCGCGAGGTTTTCCAATTTATTTGTACATTGAAACTGATTTTCCGGGAGACAAGGTTTGAGTATTGTCTGTCATGCTAATTAGAATCAGGTTCTACATAAGAATGAAGACAAGTTTTTCAAATACGTTTCGTTTCACAATTACAAACTTTCTCCTTGTGCAAGTCCTATTCTGACGCTCTTTGTTGTTTCGGGAGATGATTAAAGTAGATTTAATATCGTATCCATTTTCTGAGATAGGAATTCAATACTCCCATGTAGTACCTATATTTTTTATTTCAAGTGGTCCATAATTTACATACGAGTATACATAACCCCACCCCCTCCATAGGTGAACCTGGGGTAACGATAAAAGTAATGAGATATACATTTCGTTTCGAATTTTTGTCGAACCAGTCTTGGCATGGAAGCAAGAATTTTAAACTCTTAATTTCTTTAAATTTTGGTAATATCATAACGAAACCTGTGAAAGCGACGTCTTCCGGAGGGATCAAGCCCTGAACATAGAGAAATAAAAGCTGCCTATTCTACCATTTTCTTAGACCGTCTGAACAAATCAGATTAGTTCTACCCTGTCGTGTGGCTTGCGTTCCAGATTTGGAGTAATGAATTCGAGACACCTTACATCATTTTATAATTAATTTAAAAGTGGAATCCTGAAGAAAATCTACCATTCCGCAGCATAGCGTTAGGTTAGTTGGACAATCAAAATTTGCATTTTCCATTTTCCGCATCGCTTACATAAAAGATAAAATGAGTCCGGCAACGCGTGGCCAATGAGCCCGACAGGAAAACCTGACTGATATTTTGATGAGAAAATGAAAGTTTATAAACGACAAGCTCCGCATTTAAGAAAGTGGCAAAAAAAGAAAACAAATTTCAATCTACACTTTAACGTCAACATGAAGAGATTATGATTTCACAGACTTAATTTATAGTTTTAATTAATTTGTCTGGTACAACGGTACGCATGATAAATTCAGTGTCCCGTTGTTTCATTTACTTAACACCCAGGCATGGAAGCATTTTCACAATGGCAATATCAGCAATATGTTGAGCTCCGTCAATGTATTTTCACTTTTCTAATTTGACCCATCATACAGAAAATCCTCTGTAAAACAATCCTCAGCATAACGATTTTTCACCACGATGATTTTCTAAAAGTATAATCCCCAGAAGCGTAAATTTGCCACTCTGTACAATTACATACTACCCCTCCTATAAACCGACAAACCTGGGCTAACCATAAAAGTAGTGAGATGTGCATTTTGCTTAGAATTTTATCGAGGATTGCGTGAGGTATAGGTATTATGTGGAATCAGTATTGGCATGGTCAGCAGGAATTCCAAACTATGAATACCGTTAATTTTTCTTAATTGACTCGGTCGCTCGCTCACTTTATAATTAACGCTTCTGCAAAATGTGTAAGTTTTTTAAGCTCCATCCAGGTATACATAAGGGTTGGGGTGAGTGATATTGAACCACCGTGTATTGGCACTAAGACATTTAAAATTTAGATGAGACAGAGCGCACATATAAAAAAATAAGAGTACATAAAGTTTACGTGCTACACATGGTAGAAAGAACATTAGACGAACTACTCCCATTTACAACTTTGCTTGTCCGTATAATTATGAGAGAACTTGGAAAATTCCAATGCAAAAAGTGAAAGAAAGTTGTGAACAAGAAAAGAAGTGTGGTAAAAGTTATGGCAGTTTTCACTACTTCTTGTCTTGTAAAAGAAAATCTTCTTTCCTTGTGTGATGAAGATGTGGACGACCTGACGGTGGTGGTAACTATTTTATGTCTTTCAAAGTATTACACAGAGAGATACACTAACAAATTGAGTTAACAAATTTTATCCTTACTCAAAATTAAATTTCCAGTGTGTGTAGCTCACGAGCAGACTTTTCCTTTATACGTATGACAGTGACACTTTTGTAATTAGATTTGATTAATTTTGTAAAAGCGTGACTTCTTTGCCAAAATCCTAAGGACTCTTAAAGGAAACAATTCTTCAGGAACACTCACGCTTCGTCGTCATACATATATAATTTTGGTTCGTCAGTTCATCCCCTTTCATTGTAGTGGAGGGTTCGAGTGAGGAGAAAATAATGAGGTATTCATTTCGTTTAGAATTTGACCAAATCTAAGTGCGCTATTTGTATTGGTTGTACAGGGCTGCGACTCTTGCTCTGCCCTGTACTTGTCACGCGGAGGATAAATAATTAATTCAACGTTGGTGAAGACCACGATTTTGATTTTATCTTTGAAGGAAACCTATACTTTGTGACACCAGCGCCTGTTCAAAATACAATTGTTTGAACAAGACAGAACTAAGACTTGTCAGTTCTAAATAATAATTCACCATCTAATACGTTTGGGTCAAACTATCAGCAGTGTACAAAGAGATGTTTAAGAAACACTTTCTCCATTGTCTGACACATATCAATTTCACTTGCCATTTCTTGTCTGCAAGATGGTTGAAGACTATATTCGCTATTTTGTGATTCTCCAGGGAAATTTGGCGTACGAATAGTAAAGCTCTCTTCCTAAATGTAACAAACTACTTGATTATCTTCACTTGTCAAGTGATGTTGTCTGACGACTCATCCAGACGTGTAAAGAAAAAACTTGGGACATTTATCAAGTCGAGTTCTCAACTACGTAAATGTTTCTGATACTTGCGTTGCATTGCATTTGCTTTGGACGAAATTGAATTTCTTTTCTTTCATTTGCTCATTTCATTCTCATATTAAATTCCAAACACGATTTACAAGCATAAGAGTGGCAGGACATACTATCTCATGCCAAACGAGGACAAATGCAATAGAATTAATTCACCCAAGTTCTTCCGAATTTCTGAATGATTGTCGGGACGGAAGTATTTTCAGTACTCCCTTTCAAATTGGATTCTAAACAAAAGTGAGATATACAATTTTAATTGAATGAAGCTAGTTATTTCACGTGATGGAACATCTGATTCCCGCACTTCAGTCGGCAGCCATTTTAGTTTCAGGGATTTATGTAACGAAGTAGAGTTAATTTTTTAGATTACCTCCGTCAGGGCAAGAAATCAAAGCCTTTTGAATTTTCGTTCTGACATTTCAGTTTAACATGTTATCATGTTATCCGGCGGCAATTGTATCTACATGCAATAGTAGGGCGTTACCGCTTTATTTATTTATTAATTAAGGTTTACATTAAAATATTTTTGTCCAAATGTAATGTGTAACTTACTGTATTTGAAATACTGTCATGAATAAAGTGAACATGAACTACAACAATATCTGGTGACCAAATAAAGCTGAGGTAGGATTTGTGTGCAGGAATATTTGGAATTCCAATTAATTACCAAGCGTACGAGTGACATGTATAGAATGAATCTTATTTCTGAGAAAGAAATATAATGACTCCCACTCTTTGATTCCGTTTCTGAGCTAACCGGGTCCTTTGGTAGATTGCGTGTCACCAGAATTGTATTTTCATTTCCTCTGCTCGTCTCTCCTCAAGTGTGTGCGGAATTGAGTTTGTCCACTCCTGGGGTTGAACCTTAATTGGAGGATTTTTCCTCTCAATCGAAATTCTTGTCGACAAATCTCAAGGCTTTCGTAGTTTTCTCGAGAGCAAGCTTTGATTGTTCTTCGAGGGGCTAAATTCAATACAGGGTGTCTCAGAACTCTGGTTCCCTATTTGATTCATTGGTGAGGTAACATCACAGAGCAGAAAATTCTGGCATGCCAGTATGGAGGTGACAACCGGATGCCAACAACAGTTAAGGTTTAACGTTAAG